>JAFMSR010000004.1:39083060-39303060 GCA_022818135.1 Saxidomus purpurata | reverse complement strand
TGAAAATATATTTTTACCTATTTGCTTTTATTGGCATTGATTCAAAAAGGAAAGTTTCATTTCTGTAAAACAAACAAGATAATCAGGAGCAATATTCGCGCAGGAATTTGTTGCGTGTTTCTGAAATTAGTGAAACATATTGGGAAAACACCGATGATGTCCTTTTGGCTGCTTTTAATGCTGTTGAATCTGGTTTAACGTTAGATGAAATTGACAGATCTCATAGTGTAGGAAAACCTGTCCAGTTCAAACCAAAATCGTCTAAACCAGAAAAGCCCAGTGACATTATTATGAAATTTATATTTAAACGCTCACTATTTAAGGCACATCTTAAGAGTTACATCTCGCTATCTTATTGGCACATAGTCTTCTGTTAGCAACGTTCTTGTCTAAGACAACAAGTCTAAGTAACATCGCGTTGTTGACATCGATGATTTGGATCTGTTCCTTTTAGAAGAGCTAAGACACGAAGAAACTCCAATCACTGGAAATGGTTGAGTGTGTTTCTTCGTTGTGTACAAACGTTTCAGAAATCTTGCCATCAATACTTTTACATTTTTTTTCATTTTGTCACTCGTGTATCTTAATAACACATACTGCAGTTTTTACATGTTACTTGTTTTTGATGGTTTTCTGACTCTTAAGACTGCTGTCAAAGGGAACATTAGTTTTGCAACTAGAAACCGAATTGTACATGTATAATGCTCAATGCATTTAGCATTTATATATGTAAACTGGTAGTTTGCACATCCTTTACTACTGTTTATTGTATGCAATATGCTCCATTCTTTACAATTTCAAAATATCATATGTAACAATATATGTTGTTAATAATGACGCCATGTTGTAAACATCATGATAACTCAACCCACATACCTCATTTTCGATGTTTTGCTTCATAGTTTCATTTATACTTTTTTTCATAGATTTTCATTCAATTTGCATATAATAACTGTCTTTTCAAAGGTTATGTATGTATTACCATTTCATCTTTGTGGATCATGTCTAACTCACACACAGTCCGCTACATTGGTACTGATTGTATTTTTACTACCACACAGGCAATGACATATTCACTTACAGAGCGGATATGCGTTTATTCTATGCAAAAACTATATTAATTATCTATATTAATTCTGGCAGCATTAGTCATAATAGTATCATACGAATTTTATATATCATTAAGTATTTGATTTTAAACGTTTCGTGCTGTTATCAAGACCTAGAGTTCTATAAATGTCTATGTATTCTTCTGATCTTAGCAGGTGACATTGAACCGAATCCTGGTCCTAGAAACACACTTACGGAATACTTGTCATTTTTGCACCTAATTATTGGTCAATACGTCACAAAATTGATTATATTAAGAGTCATTGTTTAGATATTGATAGTATCCGTTTTACTGAAACACATTTAACTCATACTTACGCCAACTCAGAACTACCGTAAAGATTTTACTGCTCATTCTAGTGGTTTGTTGATGTACGTGTCAAACTACTAAATACTAAACTCGCTTGTATCTCAAAGTGTTTTTGGACTTAAAAATAAGTTTTTTCATGCAATTTGGGGCGACTCAACCCTGGAAAAATGACAATTCTGACATGTTGTGTTTACAGACCGCCAAATACTCAAGACTTTAGTTTCTTTGTGGGAAAAATTTGAAAATATGTTAGACCGAGCTCTTGACTTTAACCCTAACTCAGTAATTTTAGGTGACATAGATGAAAATGATTGGCACAAATGATTGTACAAAACACTTTTAAAGAATTATCTGCTTTTATATAACTTGAAAAATATTGTTACCCCAATCCCACAAGAGTAACAAACACGTCTGCAACGCTAATCGATCCAATTATTGTTTCCCACTCATTAACAATGATACACAGTGAAACGATCGTAACTCCTACAAAAATAAATGATCACTTAGCTAATAGTGCAACTTTAGAAATATCAGTTTTTCACACAAGGTCATTCAAAAGAAATAACTGGCTCTATAAAAAAGCAGATTTCAAAACATTAAACAATCTTAATGAACAGGAATATTGGATTTTTTTATGTCATTCCGATATTGACGAAGCCACTAAAACATTTGCAATGCAACTTATTAATAAAATGAAAATATGTATCCCATATAAAGAAGTAAGGATCAGACCTCATGACAAAAAAACAAAAATAATATCAAACAGGGAATGCCACGTACCTTGATACGAATCCGTTATTAGACCTTTCTCACGCGTAAGCGCGATCGTCAGATATCTATTGCAATCAAATCTTATTCTTTGCACCATTGGAGTAAGTATAAGTATCGTGCTAGCAATATAAAAAACATGCGAAGGAATAATTTTATGGTTATCCTGAAGACAACATTCAAGATTCATTCAGTAACAACCAAAGCCAGTACTGGAAATTACAAAAGCAGCTCATAAATACGAAATCGTTTTCCGAAGTAATACCCCCACTAAAAACAATTAGTCAAGACGGCACAGAACATTTCTATATTTCTGATGTAGAAAAAGCAAACTGTTTCAATAAATATTTCTCATCTGTATCAAAAGTAGATGACACGTTAGTTCATCGTCCGCAATCATGTTCGTCTACGGATACAAATATTGATCATATTTTTATCTCTGAGTCAGAAACTAGACATATTATAAAGTCATTAAGTCACTAAAAAGGTTGTAGAAGAAGATGTTATTAGTCATCCGCTTCTTAAACATACGTGTAGCACTATATCTAAACCGCTTACTCTGCTTTTTTCAGGTAATAGATCCTTAAACGAATGCGTTTTTCCGAGTTGCTGAAAATCAGCAATTGTAATGCCTATGTTTAAAAAAGGTGACGCAAGTCTTACTACCGACCACAGTCCTATACCACTCTTAAGATCTCTTGGCAAAGTCATGGAAAGAATCGTATACAAACATTTATATGACCATTTTGTATCTAACAATCTAAAATACTCAGCAGTCAAAAAACACAATCAGGTTTTTTTAAGAGGACACTCATTAATTGATATGTATGATCAAAAAGTAAAAGCGTTTGATTAAAAAAGTTAAACATTTATCATTTTCTGCGATTTATCAAAGTCGTTTGACCGTGTTTGGCATAAAGGCCTTTTATCTAAATTAAAGCAAAATGGTATAAGTGGAACATAATTAAGCTGGGTCCGGAGTTATTTAGGAAACAGAACACAGAAAATTTTTGTTGGCTCCTCCTATTCTGAGAAGTTTCTATCCTGCTGGAGTTCCCCAAGGCTCGGTCCTTGGTCCTCTATTTTTCAATTTACGTAAATGAAATTGTTGATCAGCTTCTAAGCTAAACGCGTTTGTCATACCTCCCTGTCATGTACAGCATCTAACATAAATGATCTTGAAGGAATACTTAATCATGACATTGCACTTATTCACTCTTGGTCTAAGAAATTGTTAGTAGACTTTCCCAACAAGACAGAAGCTATACTTTTTACACAGAAAATTAATGTTGTAAATCCCAGAATTCTGTGCAATCGGACTCCAGTTAACCTTGTCAAAAGTCACAAACATCTTGGGTTAACCTTTAGTTCTAATGGTAAATGGCATGAACATATTGAAAGTAATACAAAATCTGCATCTTAAACTATTGGGTGTGATGAGAAAACGAAAAGACTCAGTCAAACGCCAAACGTTATATCAAATTTATATTTCTTATTTAAGGTCAATTATTGAATACTCATCTGTTGATTGGGATGGGTGTACCCAGTGTAAAAAGAACCTTCTTGATAAGATTCAAAACGAAGCGGATTGAAACGTGAACAATATAGGCACTATATTTACGTCGCTACTGAGTCAGACAACTAATATTTCTGTGTCCCTTGTATATTCAGAGCAATAACAATTACAACATCATCATTTATTCCGGTTTTAAGATATTCAGTTAATACAATGAAGGTCTCAGTGTTGTTCAATATTGAAAACATGTTGCCCACGACATGAGTTTTCGAGAGACTTGAACAAATATTTCTTAGAAGTACTATAGACTATTAATTGAACCAAAGCTGGCACTATAAACTTAACAAACGTAAGACACACACTCTAACGTGACCATACAGAAATGTGGTCTCTTTAACACAATAAGGAGTACTTTATGAAGGCATCAATATTTCCACAAAACCTCTTTAAATTTTCAAAATGCAGTTCAGAAGTTTCAGAAAATATGCGTACTAACATTTGCACCATGGATCGTAATGATAAAATAATGCTAAAGGATTCATACAACGAAACATACATTATGATAATTTCCACACATGTCTCCGGTGCCATACATGTAAAGAACTCGGGTACAATTCCCTTTTCATACCGATTCAATTTTCATAAAGCTGTAGTCTTTAATATGTCAAGGCGGTTGTTTTATTGATACTGGTAAATTGATTACATGAAGGACGTTTTGTCACCAATGTCCTGCGTGGAAAACGAGTCATACTAAGAATAAAATGACAAAACATCGAAGTGTGATTTGTTTTCAGTATTATATAAAATCAAACACTTCTTTAGGAAGTTTATCGCAAAAAAATGTATATAAAAATCCGTGAAACAAGAGTGTTTGTACAGTTTAATTAAAGTAAAGACAACACGACGTTTTCTGGTAACATGTTCCGACTTTATGTCTTTGTCAGAAAATGTACAACATTTGGAACATCAGGAAATACATACTTGGTGATTCTTATCAAATTTGTTTATTTTGAGCTGCGAGTATCTCATGCTCGCGCTTCGATGGTCATGGTCATGGTAAAATGCGCTGCAATGTGTCCTTTATGAATTAACGCTGTGACGTAGTAAAAGTACATGTAAGATAGACCCAACTTTTGTATCCAACCTAGACCTTAAACATTGTACATCCAAGATCTTTGTTCTAATCTTACCCTTTAAATATGGTGCTTTAACTGTTGTTCCGGCATTCTAATCCATAACGGAGGCAATGGTCCTGTAATAACTCTTTAGGTCTTTTGGTCTGTTCGTATGTATGTTCGTGTATTTCAAGGGCGAACATACATACAAAAAGAACTGGATTTTAAACTCTGACAACCTCACAGCTCGGTCGTAGTGGATTTTATCAACACTGTAATTGAATACAACTTCTGGTGTCCTTCATAGAAATTAATCTAGCTGTTTAACCGTACCAATCATTTCATGCTTACCTAGTTCATAGAGGAAAGTTGATAATCTCGCTATGAATTTAGTAGGATATAGTTTGGCCGTTAGACCGACTTTTCTCCACTCTCTAAGCAGAGTTACGATACTGGGTATAACCACAATTATGAAGTTATGCTTAACGTTGGTCGCGTTTTCAAAAAAAAGGAACAAATATTGGTTTTACCAGGAGATAAACAGAAAATACCAAACATAATTATATCCATTTGCCATTGGTAGAGTAAACATTTATCCTCCATTTCATCCTGACATAAACAAGAATAATGCATTGATCTGTACAATCAGTATTTTCATCAAACCAACAAACTAAAACAATATCGTTTCCATCAGATCATGTGTCAAAACCATTGTTATATGTGTGATAGCTGCCTTTGCTGCGTAAAGTATTCTCAAAATGAGTATCATGTGTTTCATTAGAGCTATTAACTTGCTTAAAATACATTTTCATATTGTCTTGTTGTCTTTGAAATTGAGCAGCAAACTAATACAAAATGTATGAAAATGGGTTCCTGAATTACGTATTACCATGCAATATCTTACAGATCTAGTGGAGAAATTCATACTAGTCCAAAATTATTTGTTTAAACCAATGTATGTACATCCATGTTTAAATATACACTATCGAGAAGATAGGGAGTCAGTGACTTTATAAACATACTTTACGTCGATATGATGTCCTTGCTTTTTTCACAAGGTCTTCAAAGCTTAAAATTTTAAAATCAGGCAAAAGTTTGACACTGCGATTTTAGCTGGCGATAATATACGTACATGTGCCTTATACTGCATTTATAACACAGTAAAGTGTGCAGAAATAAGGGAAAGGTCAAACTTAATATGAACTTTGTGCTAGCCATGTGATACAAGTAAGTATGTGCACTGACGAGGATACAAATAATCGTAGGAACATGGATAGCCTCCGCTGGAGAGAGTAGGAATACAAGTTCTTTGAATACTGTTACACATGCATCATTATGACAACGCAAATAATCATGAACAATTATTGCCGTTATTGCAGGTAAGAAGAAGAACTAAGGGTTATAAATGTATCTGATAAATCAAAAGATCCATCAGAAGAGACATTTTAATGTTCCTCTGCAAACTGCAAAGCTTATGATGTCGTATCGACATTTATGAAATGAATACTCTGTCGCGCTGTTTTCTGTTGACAATGAGTAACAATACATTGCTTAATTTCATCTATGCGATGACAGCAGAGGCAACAATGATGTGCTTACGTTGAAATGAATGATATCAGTTACTGTGTTGATTAAGTATACAGTTTATTAAGCAAAACTACGGAAGCCTACTCGTTCCTTTTGAGTTACATGTACGTCATGTGTGTTTCAACTTTTGATTTAATAATAAGAGGTTTTTAGAGGATCACAGGAGAACGTATACCGGTATATTGTTAAAGCATCATAAGAGGTATGGTGTACAGGGACTATAACACTGCTGTTCAACAATGTTATGTGGAAAATGTCGCCGTGGTCGTTGGGGAAACTCTTGTATTTTAGCAGGATTGATCTCTTGGCTAAAAATTCATATCAACGATGTTCGCCATGGTAACATATACTATATCAAAAATAGGATGCTTGATTCAAATTTGAAGTATCAAACCAACAGTTTTTGGCATAGCAATAACAAAATATTTAATTAGAATGATAATACCGACTAGAGACCAAGAGGAACATTCTGGACAAGTTTCATGTTAAACATACAGGTGCTTGCTGCTTGCTTGTGGGCTAATGTAGTATCAAAGAGATTAAGATATTAAGCTTACAGTTCGGTCAGCTATATTCAAGCGACACTGGTTCACTTCCAAAGACATAATCCCACAAAGTATAGTGTTTGTTGAAAAACAACAGATCGGACAGGTGTAACACTAAATACCCATCTGCCGTTGGTTTTTCGAACTTTATCATGGGCCTAGAGTCGAAAATCGTAAACCAGAACTCAAAAGCGCGAATTCATATGACGCAACAAAAGCCTTGACTGAAAAAGTACGAATGGGCTTCTGTAGTTTTCTCTACAGAATTTACTTAATTGTAGTTGTTAAGGTATTAACTCTTTATAATCTATTTTAATTATTCAGTCATTTACAGGTATCGAAACAGAGCAGTGATTTAATACATACAATTCTTCTTTATGTTTATTTCATATAAGTCATATTTGTTTCTAATTGTACATTATGAAGGAAAAAACTTTCTAGCTGGACTTACGTAGGCCTATATCACTAATTTGTTTTACATTGCCGATTATCAAACATCAGATATCTATGGTAAAATATATTTTGCGTCTTATATACATATGTATGTACGCGCGTGCGTGTGTGTGTGTGTGTATTAACGCGTTTTAAAGCTTTTGACATTTCACAAATTATAGCTACATTTTGTTCTAATAATCCTATACTTAGGATGAATATTGGTTAACTAATGGTTTACCACTATGTAGTTCTGAAATCATTTTTATTTATATCTATTGATCCGTAAGATATATGATACTTCTTTTTCGGCCTATTTGGCAGAATATGGACATGCAGTATTCTCCCCCTCCCCTCTCTACCCCTCTCTCCTCACTTAAATTACTTACCCTTGATCACTAACGAATAGGTATGTGCTCTTTAACAATATTGTAAAAGCTGTCATTTAAGATACATTTTACTAAGGGAAGAGCCCTCGATAATGGTGCAAGAACTTTTGACTCGACCCTTTTTTGTCTTTGATTGTAATATATTTATATATATAAGTATTTTACTGTTTTCTTACATATTATGTGTAGACAAAGAGCAAATTAAAATATTATTGAACTAAAAACTAAACTAATGGTTTCAATGTAACGTTGGTTTGAATGCATACTTTATTACATTGTCTACATTAAATTTAGGGTAGGCCTCTTTAAGTGTTGATGTCTGCATAAGGCGGTTGCCTCAGTTAAGATATCAGGTTAGTAATTCACTATAACCCAGTACTGAGTGAGAGTTAGGGTCCTATTTAGAACATTACTCTTAATATAAGAAATGTATTTATGTATTCATTTGTTATAATAAGAAAGTGGAAAGGTTCTCACGAATGATAGGCAAGAATCTGTTTACCAGTCTCTGGAAAAAATGGTCATGTATGCGCATGTATAACTAAGAAGCTGTTCTGAGGGTTACATCGAAACAATGCAAGACAAAACTAGCCCAAGGCCATATGCAAACTTTACCCTTCAAGTGTTCTGCTTTGCAAACATTTCATATCGTTTATAGCACGCGCTCTCTGCCGAAAAATCAAAATCCTTTTAGCCATGCTTTTAATTTGTATTCAAACGCCCAACACTGTTTTGCATATAAATGTTTAGCGTCTAATATACTATTCATGTATAAAGATTTGTTACGAGTGATTATCGCCTCAAACTATCCTGAGTCTCATTTACTTCTGATTTCAGCATCTACCAGCCGGGAACCGTTATACAGAACAGGATCATTTCCGTATTCTGAATGCAGACAGACATCAGCTGGTGTTTCTTGCGAGCCGCTGAACATTTCCAAAGGTAAATAGCTTATCGGTTATCCTCCTTTCCCAGCTAAATCTGTCACTGTGACAGTTAAACGTTTTGAAATAGTAATCTCTTATTCTAATGTATTCTACTGTAGAGAACCATCATGTATTCACTTCGAAATCCAAATCTAAACTGTTTTAAACTTTCTGAATTCTGATTTTCGTTTAACCAATAAAGCTGACCCTTTATAAAATTATTTAACAATATGACCAATCGAATTCAAGTATGTAATAAAGAAACATAACAACATCCCTTGCAACAATCATTACCTAAGCAGCCAGGAAGTCACACAGTTCACTTACTAGACAGTCAAATTGACATGATGTTTCACGCAATCAAACCCGTTTAACCCTTTCTAACATAGGAAAAATGCATTAGTATTATGTAAAAATTGTAACACTAGAATTTCACTGCAGTGCAGACACTATCTTCCCCCTTGAAAATTATTGCTCTCCTGTGAAATGAAAAGTTCAAAATACCAAATTAAATAAACCAGATAGTACCATGATTCATTAATATGTAAGTCATAGATAAAAAACAATTTGTGCGTATTACCTTACATGTATTTAAGTATAAAATGTGCATGTGAAAAAGAAAATTTGAAAACGTCTGAATAAATAAAAATAGTCTCTGACATGTTTACTTTCAAAGTGGGTATATATGATACAAAGTCTTTCAATGCCTAGGTATTGTCATAATAATTAACAATATGATATGTAATTATTTGTTGTAACCAATGAGTTGTTTTAGCTAGCGAAACCATTTCAATCCCAAAATCATACATATGATAATAAATTGTCCTGTATATTATTAATGAATATTATAAAATTTGAGCTCCATCTTTGATTGTTTTGTCTCATATAGAAATCGCTAGTATTCTGTTAATAAGTTCGCGGTAACATTTGGAATATATCTAAAATTTGTCTTTTGATTCTAATATAATTCTGAGAATGTCTCATTCAGTTTGGACGTTTCCTGAAAAATGATTGATGTGTGCATTAGTTGGTAACTCATAGAACTCTTAAAATCAAGCCTGTTTCCATGGACTAACAGAAAAGAAGTGTTTTCTAAACCCTCTTCTTTTTTATTTTATATTATGTTTTGACTGTCCCGAGATATTTCGTTTTCTGTCTTCTTACTTAAAAATTGGATTCCAGTTCAGTTATAGACATTTTGAGTCGCCTGTTTTCCGCACTATGTATGTCCCGTTCATAATTTATTTTTTCAAGTGACTTTTCCGTGTGTTCTTCGATCTATTTTCTGTCATTATAAGCATGCATGAAAGTGAAGCTACATCATTCACGGTCAAATAAAACTTATAGTAAATCACGTTAAATATCATTATCACATTAAACGACTCAACAGTAGTATCGAGATTAGTTACAATCTTTAAACTTGCTAGTAACGGAGATATCTGGATAGCAGATGTTGCAGAATTCAACATTTTTCTTTATCAAGAACAAAACACTGCATTTTATTTTACTAATTATTATGTATTTATACCTATGTTTACCAGTTGTAGCTAACATTAAAATATACTTTATGACCGAGTCATTGAGAAGGTGGTGCAGTACTGCTAAATATATGTATTTACATGTGATATTGTTGATTATTTAAGTGAACTTTTCAAAACATAAATGTATGAGAATTAGTTTTCTGCAAATATGTGTTCTGCTAAATACAGATATACTCTATTACCGGGATACAAAACTCGCTTATCTACCTTTGAAGTAGCGTCGGTAAGAGCGAGTCGTATCAAATGTAACATTTTTATCCTTTTCACTCTAGCATCGCTATATTTATATCAATAAACGAAAGTTTAAATTTCAATATTTGATGAAATACATTTCCATTTGTATAGATCTAGATTTGTTTTCATTTGCTTTCATTGTGAAACAAAGCACGTAAATAATGTCATAAAAATGATCCCTAAAGATGGGAATTTTACCACCATTTTACTGAAAACAATGTTTACAAACATAAAAAGATTATAATTAATCGTACTTGATGTCAATGATTTTATTTATGATTATTTCTAAAGACAGAAAATGATAATTAGATTTACATGTACTATTTGTTCTCCAAAATCATGGTATTGTTCCGTGACAGATACTGCGGAAAGAAATTGCGATTTAGATAGAGATTTTGAGAGACTTTTTAAAGTAGTCGAAAATAATTACGATAACTATTAAAATAATGAATTGCTTTCAATGAACGAATACTTTTTTTTATAATTCTTTAAAATGATAAAGTTTTCCACATTTAAAATAAACAGATTTCGATGCGGGTCTTCTAAAAAAAAAGTCACTTTGATTTTCTACAGTTTGCAAATAATGATTATGCATACACTTTTTATCAAATATTTATGTAATTTTCATTTCACTTTTGTTCGAAATCACTGGTATTTCTCATGTTATTCTCGTGAATTTTATTGAAGGATACGTTTTTCAACGGTTATTTTATGAAAATTCTTTCATATGGCTCATTGAAAAGATGATTTCATTAATTTAAATGATCTCGATCTTGACGAATTGCTCGGGGAATTCACTGTGAGTGAGAAAGAAGTCATTTTGATAATGAATTAAAACCGACGAAAAGCACGAATTAATTTTCATGCTCAGACTGGATTGCGCATGTAAGAAGCATTATAATCACGGAGGCTGGTGTCAGGGGAATAAATTTTGCTGGGAATACTAGAACGTTGAGGACTACTGTTTTCTTGGAGAAAGAATTTCTACATATGTTTTCTTTGTAAAGTGACATAAAGCCTTTTTTCAAAGAAAAAACCCCCCGAAAAAGGGGTTTTAAAAGTAAATAAGCTTTTAACCAACCAAACATATCAAGCAACAAGTTTTATTTGATTGATGGGAGAAAAAAAAAATGTTTTCAGGAGTTGCTTTAGCCGAAATCTCTACCACAACAACACAATCAACTATCATTTTACGTCCGATTTTTTTTTATATCTGCAGCACCAAGTTCAAATACTAATGCGGCACAACACAAATGTACGCAACCAAAAAACCTTTAAAGACATGTGCAGAAACATCACTTTAAGTTAACCGCATATATATGACAGGTATTTGTTATACTTTCAATGGCAACAGATGAGGCATATACGAATATATATGTATTGTTTATACTATTTCTTTTCATTTAATATGATAGTTTGGTCAATTTCTGCTTTCAACTTGCAAATTTAATAGAAATATAATTTCCAAGGGCTACATTTCTGCAATTCAAGTTGGTGCAAATTAGTTGCCAAAATCTATTAAATCAGTCTTTTAAAAATCGATTCCACAATTAGTACATCTTTATTAAAGACAATTGAAACCTCCATAAGTGTCCGCCAAATCACAGGAGGTCTAATCCCTTACAAAGTGAGCTATTGATCTTAAAAAAGACATATGTCACACCCCTGCTGACAAGACCATTGTCTAATCAACAAGGTTATGTAACATGGTAATAAATCACTTGAACCTTGATCGAATTAGCATTATGTGTAAAACTTAACATCGATTGGTTTAACACTTTGATGGGAGTGTTAGAAGTTGCTATTTCCAGCCAAGCACTAAATCGGAAATAAAATGTTGGTATCTTTCTTCGAACAGACAGTTTTGACTTTTTCGCACGATAAAATTAGTGTTGTAGTTTGTAAATTCAAACTGGAATTCAAACTGGAATTTACCTGAAAGCAAAAAAAAAGAAAGTAAGTGAATTGACAACAAATGAATTGAAATGTATGTACTTTTGACAATCTCAATATTGTTTTGTTTGAGTTTGCAATACTTGCAAAGTAATGTCATAGTCATCAAGTGGAAATTTTATCAACATTTTTGGCAGTTATTCTCAGAACCATTATCAAAAAGAAATGACAACTGCTGATAGAAAAGTAAATTACATGATTTAAGTTGGTTTGTTTAAGATTTTACATCTCTAAAAGAAAACTTAACATGAAAGAATAAGAACTTTTAAGCAATTTTTTTTTCAGAGAAACATCGAAAATGAATAAAAGGGACCTTTCATACCAAACTTTTGTTATCAAGGTTATCATAAAAAGTATTTTTTACAATTTTTTTAAAACTGGTAGACACTTTTTCCAACCGCTAAATATGTCACTAAATTTAAAGACGCCATCTTTGTTTACTCTATTTTCACAAAACAACCTCAAATATCAGACGCTTTTAAATCGATTTCGATGATGTACATAGTGCGTTAATTCAGAGTTAAGAGATGAATAAAATTCTATTAAATAATTAAAATTTATCGATTTAAACTTAAATACCCTCTGCACAAATTACCATTCACAACAGTTCAACCACTGACCATTTATAGGTTTGCTTTTACACGAATTTCAATGATATTTCATTGAGTGATAACGGTTGAAGTAGGTACAAATACAACAAGAAAAACTGTGATACAAAGTATCACAGCGAGCCAACAAACAAAAATCCCATGTAAATATTTTGAAAATTGGTGATAATTGATATTGAGGCATGGCCCCAAACGAACTCGAGGGAACCAATTCTGGTTGAACAAGCAAAACCTGACACGACACCACATCTACTGACTGACCTGTAGTATCGAAACTTTACTGTTATCAAATAATATTTATACAGTATGTCCAGGAATGCTCTATAGACCGTTCCTGGTATGTCTTAATTTTTCATTACCATTATCCTTATTAATTTGACATGAATGAAGATTTTTTATGATTATTTGCCGTAAAAGTATCTTTAAAAAAAAATAAAAATGATTATTAAAACAGCAGAAAATTTTTTTAAAAAAAATTGGGTGTTGATGGGATTCGAACTCGTGGTTTCTAAAAGTACACGTACACAAAAGTGTTTTAGCTGTCGGCTTTATCCATTACACCACGGAGGCAGACTTAATACATATGGGAAAAAAATAGCTAAGAGAATATCATATATGTCTAAAAAGGCCATAAAAGAATATTCAGTCGACTCGTTTCGTTTCTATAATGTCAAAGGTTGTGTTAGTGGAAAAAGCAATCATATATCCAAACTTTTTCTAGGTGTAGATTGCGACTGAAACGTGAAAGCGCCTTTTTGTTTTTTTTTTACCAGCGTATATTAGATTGCGCCCTCTGTGAAACGAACGACAGCTCAATTACAAACGACAACTCTTGCTTTTCAAAAAAAATTGACTGTGTCTACAGTTTTCATCTCAGAAGTACCTCAATTTTTTAATGAAGAGAGACCCATATGTTCGATCTAGTGCTTAAGTCTCCATGCATCTTTTTACTCACCACGTATTAAATATAGCATATGGGCCTCGGGCCGCATAAAAGACTGTTAGTAATCTTAGTTGGTCACCCCCGGAAACCAACCCCCCCCCCCCAATACAAAACCCCCCCCCCCCCCCCCCCACCCCCCCCCCCCGGCCGCCCATACATACAGTTTATCCTCCCACTTCGTAAAAGAGCGAATATACATTGTAACAACTGTAATTAAAGATTTTAATGACAATAAAATGACACACTCTCCGTTTTGGCCGCCACTTTACAACATCTTGTTCAAATTGGACGGTAGCTTTTTCAGACTAGAAGCTACAATGTAGTTTCACGTCCCGTTAAAGACGGTTCCTGCTAAACACACGTAAAATATTGAATTGAAATTTTAGATAAGAAATAACGCTTTTGGAAAATAAACATTCTGAGAACAACAAACAACAGGAAATAAGCAATAAACCAGTTATATCAACATATCGATTAAATATAGTGTCTAATTATTAGACAAAATGTCCAGATTTAAAACACCTGTCAGTGATCAGACAGCGTCTTATCTGATAAAGGGTAATAAAACAATTAATGGATAAGACCTACTGTGGTTTGAGGGGGTCACTTTTGAAGGAGTTTTAAATTGCCTTTAACATGTTGTTGATTCTAGCATTTATAGTTAAATTTTTTATGCTTTATTCTAATATGACTTTCGATTTTGTCTCTATATACAAAGAGTAGAAAAATTATGTTATATTAAACTATAAACAACGCGGGAACCGATATGCTGTATACGTATCAGTACTGCAAATCATTGTTTATGAAACAAAAAAAATTCATAAATATATCTTTTTTTTAGATTATCTGAATTATTCAGCAGATGCCGCTGGCCGACAGCTTTTAATAAACAGAGGAGTGCTCACGATACCTTATAAATGTATTATAGTATAAGAAATAATCATAATAAAAGATTTTATTTTAAATCAGTGTTGTTTCTGCTTAGTGCTTATTGTTGAAATGTATAGTTGTGTATAAACTGACAGTGATTTTTTTTGCGCCGATTTGACTCCGAAATTCGGCGTCTTCCCAATTGACAAAAATGGTCAAAATTCCCAAAAAAAGGCTTCAAAATTCCCAAAAACGAGAAGATTTTTCACAATTAGATTGATTTCTTGTTAAAGTCGAACTAAAACGATGCAAATAATCATGAAATTCCGACTCTAATTCTGGTTTATTCCCAGAATTGTGTTGCCAATTCGACGCGCGTTGTTTACATAAAACGGGTCACGGCATAGTTCGGCATTTAGTATGACTTTCATCACGGTCGCTTAACGCTTTGTCATGCGTCAAATTGTGTCGGTAAAAATTTGTTTCTATCGAAAAATGTCGCATATTTCCAAATATTATAATAAGAAAATAAAACTTAAACACGCCATCGGCACTCCGGACATTCGAACATCTTTTTGTAAAGTTAACTCGTCTTATTCAACGTAGTTTGGACGCTGTCATGCGTTTATGTCACCAAAAAATGAACTGAATAATGAGAAACGAATGTTTATATAGTGGACAGCTTTAAAGGAATGAATAGAAAGATGAAGTTGTCAATTAAAGAAGCAAGGACATTTAAATGACATAAATTTACCTTAAAATAAAACTTTTCAAAATGATTTTTTTATTAAGTTTTGTTAATTTTTCCAAATTTTGAAGTTTATCGCGCTAAAAATTCCCAATTTGAAAGGCATGGGCTGTTGCCAAAAAAAGTAAAAAAAATCACTGGACTGATGAAATGTAAATGATTTTTAATTGATTATAAATGCAGATTTTGCGAATTATATTTGATACAGAAAGACGGGAAACAGCTAGTGTATGGCCACCAGGCCCTTACGCAACACGAATGTCACGTCTGGGTTGCCCGGAATGGCAGTCACGTGGTTGGAGAAAAGGTCTTTTGACAGTTGAAGCGGCTACAGATAAAAGGCGCTGGAAATTTTACTTTTGTGCCAAAATTAGACACACTCTTGAACTGGACAAAGGAACATGGATTCCCGGGAAATTCAATATATATAGAATAGGGAAAGCGTGTCCAGAAGGTTAGTGTATTTCAAAACCATGAACAGTTTCTACGGAACAGGAATGCTAGATAGAGATATTATTAAGCTATCGCATAACTTGACGAAAATAAACATTGCAACTGAACTATTTTCTGAAAATGTCGTTAAATGTATCAATTAGTGGTGCCAACCTTTCTGAATCGCTTTGATCATTGGACGTCACTTATTAGATGCAACCCTTTGCACATGTGGTGGCGATAAGAGTTTAATTTGTTGAATTGTTTTATTTGCAATTATATTTTCCTTACATTATGTGGTATAAAATGCACAGAACCATTTCGTCTTTCACTTTCATAAAATTTTACTGATGAATCTTTGATTCCATTAATTCCCCGTCAAACTCAACTTTTAAAAACCTCTCCAAGATTCATCAAAGTTCTATGTACTAACAAGTAATAAATATTCTTAGTAAACCAAATCGAATAAAAACCTAGCAATTAGGAAGTCAATAAATATAAGAAACTGTAAAGCTGTATCAAGGTTTACAACTATTCAATGAATATACATACATGTATTGACATTAATAAAGAAATATCAAGAGTTGAGACTAAAACAGGTGTCTTAATTGATTTGCATTTTCCAATTAACTCATACGGTCACGATAGTAAGTTTTACGAGGATGCAATAACAAAAACACACTTTGATGATCGCTAAAACTGAATATCTCCGACACATACGATATATTGTGTATTTATCTTAAATTGATTAATCTATCAGTAACATGTTGCTAATCTTCAGGTGTATCATGAATGTAGTATGAGGTTTGAACAAAGGTTTACTGAACAAGTTTCCTTGTTTAGTGTCGTATTCCATCGTTTACAGATATTGATTCTCTCTTTTTTATATGATAAAATACATTGATCAACAGTTCAGAACAGAAAGATAATTATTTTATTACATTGAAATAATTCATATTCACTTGCTTTAGGATTCGCTGGACTCAACCTGACTTGGACCAGCCATATGCCTACCAGAACCGTGTCTCACTATGGACATGTACCAGACTTTGAAGTGTACAACATCTCTGGTATGTTGATCTCTATTCAAAATTATTCCTGTTCAAATGAATGGTAAAGCTTAATTTCTTTAATTGTTGAAACTTTATGTTAGTTTTCAAATACATGTGTACTCAGATTTAAGATTAAAATTGTTCTGTATAGCCACAATGATCTTGTCTGTTATCCAGAGACAACATATACTTCCACAATTATGCGTTTTGCAACACTGAAATGCAGGGTTAGTTCTAGAGATCAGATATTAACAGTAACTTTCAACAACCTTCACATTTGACTGTTTAAGGAAAAGCACATTGCGAACTAAATGCAACAAATTAATTAATTTTGCAAAATATGTAATGATTTTCACGCACTGTTCTCAGAAATAAGTTGTTATTTAAGATACTAAATAATTAGCCTTATGTTCTTTAAAAGCTTAATAACTCAAGCTTTCATAAGTCAAGAGTGATTTTAGCTGCTCGCTCTCAGATTTTAGTAAATAAATAAATTTCTTCAAACTGTCTGCAATAACGTATATTCATATAAAAAGGTTCCAGTATCATTTTCTGTCACTTATATCTGTAGATTTGAAAAAAGAACGTTACTAAATAATAAAACATTGCAAACGCTTTTGAAAATCCAATATAAACATTTAGTGTAGCGGTGCCGTAAAACCAGCATTTTCAATTGATTTTTGCAAATTCCTACCTTGATTTTTACTTCTATTGTTGATTTTAGGCTTTAGTTTTATATTTATGTGTAAGTATGTCATTTTTGAAAAAAAAAATCAACGACAACTGATAGCAAGCAACTTTGAATTATTTTTTCAGAAAATACCAATATTTTGTTTCATACGTGTGAGAGAGTCTCAAGTTCCAGTACAAAAGATTCAGACTTTGGGATGTTAGAGACAGAATTCCTTCTAGGAAAGGTGATGATTAATTTGTTTGACTTTCTAGTGAAGTTTATTTTGCATTGGATAACAGAGGCCGCAATATAATCATATGTCGTCACCGTGATGTCTGTAAAATACAACTGTATATTGTTTTACCTTAGACTTAGCAAGTAAAATAATAAATATGAAAATGATTATTTCAGAGTATAATTGAACGGTCGTATCCCAGTTTCAGGGAGCAAAATTACTTGTGCCTATAACGTACTACCCACATGCATACCACATAGAAATAGTCATACAAACAAAGTATGACCTGACTTTATAATTTTATGGATTACGAAGAACCATTAAATTAGATAGAAAAAGCTGAAATTGACCTTGCTGTTGTTAGTGGACGAGATGTAAGAACGTGACACTCATTTTGTACAGGCGAATAATTTTACTGTGCATCATGAATAAACAAATCTGAATCAAATGTTCACAGTAACAAAATGACGTGTTGTCACAGTTTAAACAAACAAGACAAAGCAACAGGAAAACTAAGATCTAAAATAATTCACCAGGTTTGATACTAACACATAATTTAGCCTGAAGATGTTGTTTATGCTAAGTTATTACCTGGTTATAACATTCTTTTAACGCTTAGATTTCAACACACAACTATTTCTTTTTATTTTGATTTCCATGGTAAGCATTATTTTTGTTTTGTTTTAAAGTATATGAATTGTAGACGTTTCAATGTTTTCCATATTTCTTATTAAACTTGTCATGCCATTCAAAAAAGTCTCGACCGGTAAACGTGACAATTTCCGCATATGACCCTGATAATAATTATTACGTACTGTAAAATGAACAAATTACACAATTTTGCAATTCCGTGGAAATGAACCATTAAATAAAATTTATAAATTTCAGAATTTAAATGAAGAATGTCCACAGCTTGGAAAGGCATCTGTACGTCAAATATATCTAGAAGATGGTGCAGCCAATAGCTACTGTTCTTTCTCCCCACATCAGGAGTATAACAGCTGTAGGTACCTTTCATTATACGACATTCAATTAACAATGATTCGAATATGGCGCATGCAACTCTGTCAAATATTGTTATAAATTTAAACGTTAATGTGGCTTATATTGCAAATGTTTTAATTTGTTTTCATGTTTTATATTCACTCATTACATAACATAACGTAAATGCTACGGAAGGTTTAAAGGGTGTTCTGAGACAGGTGATCATGAACACGGTTTCAGAATAATCTGTCTGAAACATTACCATAGTGGTACCATAGTTATTCAGTCATAACGGTGGAACTAGTCTAAACTCGTTTACATCGACCCCGGGAAAATAAATAAACTCGACATTGTGGTAATATTTGTCAGTTAAACACTGGAAATTATCATTGTAAAAAATATCCATTGACCACTTTTTTGGGTCAGTTTGTCCAATTTTTATAAATTTGGTCATAGTTACTTGAACAATTTCTCCAATTTAGTATAAAAGGGGTGGTTTTTCAGCAATCTTGGTCACGTAAATTCCAAAATTCGAAAGAGCAGCACGTTAATATAGTTTTGCTTAGTCATACAATCAGAATGAACAGCCTCCTTAACATTGAAGAAAGAATTCAAAGTGAAGATCGTCTTTAATTACTGAACATTGTTTTGTGCATGAAGATTTAAAGATACAAGTATAATTTACAGCATTTTGATAATTATTTGATATGCACATTGTGGAGTGACCTGTACTGAACATTGTAGATTATTATCTTGCAGTATAATTATGGAAAGCCAAAACTGTCATAAAGATTATTTTCTTTGCATGTGTTGGATACATATGTGTTTGTACACTACTGTATAAAAGATGGAGTCACCATCTACTATAGCCCATAGGCCGTACTAATACTGCTTTAAATTATTTGTTGTTTTTCAGCTTTACAGAGAGACAAGAGTGCCTTACGTAAGTCAAGAAACTTAAATATTAAAATAATTAAAAAACGAAAAGTATTCTGAGGATTGAGGCGTTTGTGTGATATGATTGGGATGGTTTTAATGGTTGATGGTTCAAAGGCACAGAGTCAATAAACAGACTTCTTATTGGTCTTTTACTTTGACCGTTCATCGAAGTATTTTACAAATTTGTCACTGAAACATTGTGTGATAGTTTACATTTAGTATTGTTCTTAGGAGCTCTTATACATGATGAATAAAAATAAATCTCTCGACCACAGTGTAACATAACCATGTTCTTTAGTCAGACTATTTTCTCAATAACAAGGGATGCATCTATAGCTTACAACAGACATAAATTGTACATCTCGCCAATAAATGTCTTGCAATTTAAGCACCGTTTAATTGAACATTCAGAACTTTTGATCATTGGTAGCTTTAATCATATCATCCATGAAAAACGTATGTTTCAACTTCTTCCAGCTGCGGGTACTTGTTTCACCAAAGATGCATGTAAAGTGTTTCATTTACACGGGTCCATCCACTCTCATTGTATCAGTAAACATACATTTCTAACGTTCTAATGGAAATATCTTAGCTCTATCATTATACTTTATTACGACACAATTAGTTACATTTCATTATAAACGTCCGCTTGAAAAACTATTTTTTCGCTCTTTTGTAAAACCAACATCCTTTTTAAAATTTACTAAACGTCTTATTTTGTCACGTGGTGGGTAAAATGTCGAAAATATGAATACAATCTTTTTTAAAGGTTTTTTTTTTTTTAATCGCAGCTTTCCATCGCTGCAACAAAAACTGTAGTTTACCAATTCATAGCGTGCATTTGCTTAGATTTCCGTTAGAAATGTATGTTTACTGATGCAAGTGGACAAAAATGTGTAAATGAAACACTTTTACATCCATTTTCGGTGAAACAATTACTCACTGCTTGACCACCACGTTTAGAAGGAGTTAAATCATAAAACTTTCAGGAATAGTATGGTAATATCTACCGCCACGTACAAAGTATTGAATGTTAAATTAAACGGTTCAAATTGCACATTCACTGGATATTTATTGGCGAGATAATTATACACTTCATGTTTGGAGTGCGTTTGATCCCTTGTTTAAGTATACATAATCTAACCAAAGTACATGAATATGTGTCGAACCCCTGTGTTTTCGACATTGAAATTGAAAACAGCTACTTTCTAACAGAATTTCTTTTCTTGGAAAAATCAGTTTTATCAAAGTTGTATTTAAATTAGAGTAAATCTTCATACATGTTCCCGGGAGACGTGATTTCATGACTTATCGATAATTCTCAGCTTATGGCGACTTACCAAATGTTCAAATGTATCGTTAGTTTACACCATTTTGCACTTTAGTGGAAGTTTAATTATTTATTAAAATTATTTATGGGACAAAGTTGACATTTCACACTCTTATAGAAACCATACGGAGGGAATACAATGATAAATGAACCTAACTCTAGCTTACCTGAGTCTTGAATTACCTCCCTTTAAGTAATGACATTATACTAGTCCAAAATGTTACTTTAAACCTATTTAAAGAACTTAATTAAAATTCCACACATTGTTAAAGGACCTTGAGAGGTAGCATTATACATGTATCTGAAAACTATGAGTCAAGTTTGTTTCATTTATAAGGCCTTCCAGAATAAAAAAGGAGATTCCATTTGTCCTTTTTCCGGGGGTACATTGAAAATCAAAGGCAACAGTACTTAAATTAGTCTTAACAGAGAAAGAGTAACATTCCTCTTTATTTAGCAAATAGAGTAACATTCCTCTTTCTTTCTCATCTGATACCTTTTTCTAACATAGAGTAACATTCCTCTATCTTTCTTGTCTGATACATTTTTCTAACATAGAGTAACATTCCTCTATCTTTCTCATTTGATATATTTTTCTTACATAGAGGAACATTCCTCTATCTTTCTTGTCTGATACATTTTCCTAACATAGAGTAACATTCCTCTATCTTTCTCATTTGATGTTTTTTTAACATAGAGGAACATTCCTCTATCGTTCTTGTCTGATATATTTTTCTAACATAGAGGAACATTCCTCTATCTCGTCACATTGGTTCAGCAACATTATATGTTTGTTTTATTTCTCAGACCAAGAAAACTAAAGTAAAAGTAAAAGATATTTATTTTCCAAAGGTAACACATACTTTCATTTGCTAAGTCTCATGTGCTCAATTGAGCTTAAACTGAACAAGTGGTATTTATGTGTACATTTTATATATGTATATTGATAAAATGGCTAGATCTATCGGAGATGTGCGTATATATTGTCCGATTTCAAGCACTGAGCCGTGAATGTACTATTAGCTTATTATAAAACAACATTAAAAATCGAGGAAAACAAAGGTCGTAGCTCAGGGCCCAAATTTAGACTTTACTGGAATTACAATTCAATTGATTTTGTTTAAATGTTTATTGAATCTACAGACAATTGGTCATGCATACTCATGGAAGTCTTGTCTACAACTATTTGTATACCATTACAAATCCCCATCACATGGCAAATGATGAATTTTTCATCAAATTCCTGAATGTCTTTCATATTAAGTATGAATCACTGTTGTGTTGGCTGTTGGTATAAAGGTATTCTCTCTTATCTGCCCTATTGGTTTAAAGCAGTAAACCACTGTTTTTGCTTTTATCTGGACGTAATACACTTCCCCTCTTGTTGTATTCAACGAGAGCCGGATCAACTTTTTTTCTGCAAAATGTGTAAACTCTTATGTTATAATGTCACCTGTATATGCATTACAGAATAGCAATTATTCTATCAACTACATACCCATATACTTAACAAAATAAGAAACTTCTGCTAAGTTTGCTTGAACATAGCTAGATGAAAATAAATCGGGGAATCATTGTTATATATGCGTTTAAGAGTGTTCCATGATGCATCGTTTGGTGCAAAAGTTATGGCCAAAGGTTAACTGAAAATGGCGGCGCATAGAATTGACTAAAGCGTTGATTTCTGCCGGTGGAATATTGTTCTGCTGGAGATCAGCTAAAGACACTGTAATTTTTCTTACAACAATAACATTGATTTCATTGATGACTAGCCAGCTAAAAGTGCTGATCCCAACCCAATCGAACACGTCTGGGATATTTCGACAGACAAGTGAGGCGTGCTAACGTCAATGAACGTCGTCAAGCGTAAGCAGTCTTTAGCCTTGTGCAACACATTTAAAATGATTTTAATGGCACATATTATTTTAGTTCTGTATGTATACATATACTGTAAACGATTATAATTTAATAGATATACAGTCTAAAATTTAACTAGTTTTCCACATTTTGTTTTCTGAGCATTTAGTAAATAGAGACCTCTTGAAATAGTCATACTACCTTTCCGCTGATGATATCTCTTTCCATTTTAAGGCCAAATGTTGATCATGGGAACTCTAGAAAAAATTATCGTAGTATTAATTACTGTCTAGACATCATTACACATGTAATTCCTACATCATGTACATTTAGTTGTATTATATGTTAATAAATTACTATATATGAATGATGAAATTTCCATATTTACATCAAGTTCAGGTACCTCAACTGACCAAACATTAAAAGCATGCTCAGTTATACTGTACAAAACTGCACCTCAGAAATATAATGTAGACATAGTTTTAACAAGGAAAATATGTGTCCTTTATCATTGTGCAAAACAATTACTTACAGATCTTCCTGTACTCCTACACAGATCTGATCTCCAAATTTAGTTTTTTTTTTTTCAAATGCTTCCTGGCATATGGGTTTCTCTCTGATTAAGGGATGTCACTGCTGAGGTTTTGGATTTTTGCACTACCAGAAAGTTACATTTGTTATATTTCAAAAATGATGAGTTAACTGGAAAGAACAATTATGTAGTAGTAATCTTAGGCACAGTGTAAAAGAAATGAACATTTTTGAGAAAAAATATTTTGACCTCACATTTTGTGACTAAACTGACAAATTTTGTCATATGCCAAAATTGAAGACATTGTTACATTGTATTATGAGCTTATATTGTGATACAGTAACACATATCAAGGATGACTCTAGATATCAATTAACATCTTGCCGTGCCTTTAACATGTTGAAACACTTTTTTTCTACTTAGTCTAATTACAATTATTCTAGTCTAAGAATCCAGTAAACACTGTTGAGAACTGTATTAGCAACTATTTTGTAACTTGTGAATGAAAAATTGTAGTTATCAATGTTTACACTCAAAGTAAGGTGAAGACTACATACCTATTATTATAATACTACAAGCCTGTCCTGGTCCAAGACTGGTTTGCTTTCATCTCCAGGTTTTGGCCTAAATATGCCAGTCATCCTCAGGAATAAAGGCCACCCCTGCTTGGTGAAAACCTGGTCTGAAGAAGAGGTTACATTAGTATCCCCACTTGGAGTGAAATGTAATCAAGTTTACTGGCAAGAGTTTCATATTATTTTAAAGATTCTGAGTTTTATTTATTATCTAAATACATGTATCACCAAAAATGTATATGCATTTATTTAAATTGCAATATTACAATGTACACAACATGATGCATTATATTACATCTCTATCATGTCTATAGTATTTTGGTTCTATTTAATGAAAACATATTACTTAAAAGCTTCAATAATTGCTACCGTAGCAAATATACATAGGGTACATGAATAAAATATTCTAAATGTTTACCTTTGCTGCACAGCATAAGCTTATTTTTCAAATCCTCAGTTCACACCATCATTTTGCATTTAGATTCATAGTTATTTTTATGCAAATGCTACTGTTCTGCGCAGCACAACGTTCACAAAATTGAAAGTATTCCTTCCACATGTAAACATTTCTTACAAACACATGTTCAAACATTCTCTAACATTTGAATCAACAAATCAAAATGACCGCTTCCTGTAGAAATCTTTGCTGATAAAACCTGCTTCCTGTATAAAATTGATATTTCGGTTCCAGGTGGTGATTGTACAGAAGGATGTTGAGTGTTATCTTTGCATGCTATCCTTTTTATGATAAAGTTCCTTGAATGACCCCACAGAAATTAATTACCTTGCCTCCTGATAATATGTCTGTGAATGTGAATTTGCAAAATGTAAAGGTCAGTTACTGTACTCAGTTCATGGAAAAAGATTGACTTACTTAGACACATAATTATGTGTTCATGCTTTTCCTCTGTATTAAAGTTTCAAGTTAGTTACTTAGTAACAGTTAAATTGATTAAAAGGGCATACCCTATAACTGATGTCGACTAAATAACCTCCAAACATTAATACATTTAATATAATCTTTGAAAGTATTAAAAAGTTTCAGCTATGCATTCCGAGTCATTATTGATAAAATCAGCGGCAGTACCATAAACCATTTAATAATCTATGTAGAGTTGTTGTTGTACAATTAATGGGTGGATGCACTGTATTACAGAAAGACTCTATATTGATTAATTGTGGTAAAATGTGGCTTTTTTCGCCTTAGGTTCTTTGATATTGTATTTATTTACCATTTTACGTTCATTGAACACATAATCTATGTTTCGAGAATATAATCTGCTAGATATAGGGAGTGTCTCTTTAAGTTGGCAGTACTCAATTTTCAAAATATTATTCTGAAGCATTGTCAAATCATATTACTGCATTTTAAGATTTCACTTTTGATGTAAGTTTTGAAACTGTTAACATACATTCCCTATAACTGGTATTTCAAAAGTATAAAAAAATAGAATATTGTATTACTTAACCTAGCAGTTTAAGCTAAACATTCCAGTCATTACTGATAAAATCAGTGTTTTAAAATATGTTGTTATAACATAAACCATTCAATACTCTATGTAAAGTTGTTGTCGTTAATGGGTGGATAGGGATTTTTTACAAAAGGCATTTATGCTGATTAATTTAGCTAAAACGAGGCATTTTACGATTATGTTGTTCTTCAGAATTGTATTTATCTATCATTTTACGTGCATTGAACACATACATTATTTGTATTTTGATAAAATAACCTGCTAGATGTAGGGAGCTAGTGCCCCTTTAACACGAATGTTTTCAAAAATAAAATAAACCAAAAGTTTCAGTCTTAGCATGGCATTACGATGTGTAACTATTATTGGTGATAGTTGCAGTTTAAATTAGTCCCTTGCTAATTTTCTAAAATAGACTTGCCTATCTTTCAATTTGAACAGTACCATTAATTGTTAAAAGCTAGATATCCGATGTAAAAGTCTATTGACTGAGTAACAACAGTGCAGATCATGATCATACTGCATGGATCATTAGCTACAAGTAGGGTAAGGGGTGATATGTTTCCTTATACATTTACGCAAATTAAACTTCCATTCACATTATAGAAGGTGGATTTCATATTGAAAGCAGGATGTCTTGATGAAAGAGAAATGGAACAGTATATGTAATGAGAACAAGTGCCTGTTAAAACAATTCTGGCAATGTAAAACACCAATCCATCATGTGACTGCCGTGTGTAGTTCATTTGTAATTGTATTTGATTTGCTTTTTAAATCACTTTCATACAATCATAGTCCAAAACTGATGCTACCAGGATAGAAATAAAATGAAACTTATAAACAAACATACTACTATGGTGCTTGATAAAACAAGTATGTCGCAATTCACAGTATGATGTCAATTCACAGTATGATGTCACCCCGTACCACATATTTTTAGCTCACCTGGCTTTCCACCTACATTTTTCAAATTATGCCTCTTTGGTCAATATTGACCACAGTCACCAGGCAAGTGGACTTTCTCTAAGGTGAGCGATATAGGGTCATATTGTCCCTCTTGTTATGTAAAATTGCAATTTCTCCTTCATTTATTAGCTGAAACTTTAATTTGAATAAGTTGTGTGCTTTTCCGTGACGACAATGACGGACAGTAGACTTAGTAATAACGGGCGGCATATTATTCGATCTCAAAACTAAAGTAAACGAATAAATTGTGCAAACGTGGCAGTTCACATTCCAGAGATTTCCTAATTCATCTATGCAAACAACTTAGTGAATTGTATAAATAGATGCAGTAAAATTTATTTGATATATACAATAAAGTAGTATGTTCTATATTATTTGAGCCTTTAATTTATTTTGTGCAAAGTACATGTGCACTTGTTCCAATTCTAGTTACATCTGACAAAGTTATTTTTGGTAATGATGTGCCCAATCAAAAGATGACCTGAAAAGAGTAATAAAAGGGTTCTATTTCTATGAATTGCTTTCCCTCTTTGAAACCCTTTTATCACTTACCATGATGCAGAACATTTAGAATACCACATGCCAGGCATATCAGCATGTTTAGTGATGTTATCTTATAACAAATTACTTTGTGACAGCTAGTACGACTTGCATGTGAGAATGATCAAATCAGCTCATTATTTCCATAGAAAATTGTTCTATGGTCTTTTACCTGATGCACATGCATTTATCAAAACATGTACAATCTTCATCTTTTTAAAGGAAAATGTAGTGGTTTTAATAATATAAAAACTCATCACATATTAACATTATCTTATCTAATTCAAATCATGACCTCAACGTATAACAATAATAATGATGATGATGATGCTGATGCCGCTGATGGTTATGATGATGATGACAACAGTTATAATAGTAATTATGATAATAATAATAGTGATGATGATAATAACAACAATAATAATAACAATAATAACGAATAAAAGTAAGTATCAAATTATTGTGAAACTTTTTTACACCACTGTACAGGTCTATTTGTTTTTCAAAAAACTTGTTTGAACTACTTTTTCAATGCTTCTTGTGCCCCTTTTTTAATATATGCCACTATCTGTTTGTTTTTATACACAGTTTGTAAAACTAGGACTACATGTACATGTACATGTAAGCACAGAAGCAGAATTTTGCACTGTTTCTTGGCTTATCAGATACTATTCACTTGCAATGACTATTAATGGGACATCATGCTGGTAAGATAACAATCCTAAAAATGTTATGTATATACATGTACAGTATGACTCTTCACTTTTCATACTTTTGCATAAACAAATAATTCTACCCTGAACTTTGAGAAACCCAGTACCATGTGTGAATAATCGGATATTGTCTGAAAGTGTTTTTAGTAAATATTAAATCATAAATACTAACAAATATGAATACAGTAAACTCCGTTTATAACGAACTCCTTGGGACCATTTAAATGTGTTCCTTATATTCGAAGTTTGTTATATCCGTATAACATTTCCATACAAAATAAATAAAGTAAACAAATACGGTCCGATAAAAATTGTTCCTTATATCCGGATGTTCGCTATATCCGGAGTCGTTATATACGGAGTTTACTGTAACAATATAGTTCCTTATAGCTGACTTTTGCACCTTGTGCCAGGTAAGCTGAATCATAAGACTGAAAGTGCTGACAACAAGGGGCTCACTGCAAAATTGAGCACACTTTGTGTCAATACTTCTCTTACGGTACTTTATATTGCTTACAATACATTTATTTTAATCACATACCTACAATTCATTAATAACACATCATGTTGATTTTGTTTTGAATTATTTCAAAATCCCTCTAGGTAAAACATAGTTATGCTTGAGACTTTTTAACGAAGTAAAATGGAGTGCTTTTAAATTGTATATAACAGGCTTTGTTTAGTACACATCTTACAGGAATACGTAACACGACCTTCTCAGGACTATACATGAATTTCTCTTTTATTTCACAAAATTGAAGTTGGTACATTTATGCTTCCATAAGGGACATATGCTAACATCATAACATATATGATACAGGTCATTTTTTCATCATGATGTCCGACCAGATCCGCCTGCGTGGTCGAGTCATATGAGTTGCTGACTTGAAATCACTGTTACCTCCGACCATGTCTCTTTATGTGAGGAAGTTGGCAGTGTCTTGTGAGGATTCAGAGCCTAGTACTGGTTCTTTCTATGACGATCTTACATAAACTGCCCACCTATTAGACAGACCAAATATGGTCGAAGTGAATGTTATAAACTCCTACAACAACGATGTCCGACCAGAAATCATACAGAAAGCAAATGCAACATTTTTTCTTAAGTGTACGTCATGGCAACTAAATTTTCAGTGTCAAAAATTGTTTGCTGAAAACAAGATCTTTCAAATAGTACTATGTGAAAGACCTTTTTGAAAATAAAGGTATACATGTGTTTATGAAATTATATTTCATCTCATTCATATGGACACTTTCGATAGTCATTTACATGTTAAGAGATCTCTAAATGTATGGCGCCAATACACCACCTAATTTGAAAAAAATTGTAGTACATGTAACTTCAATTTATTTACTCGCCAGATCGTTATTTAATAAGAAGTGTCTACTTCGTACATGCAGGCAAACGTGGCATCTCAAATATATTTGGAAAACCGGGATATGGGACCAAAAATAAGGACAGTTTCACTTTTGTTATGGAAATCGAGATTGTCTCAAACTTATGGATAACTTTTTGTATATTGTTTCTAAATTTAATACAACGGATTTACTCAACACTTTTTCTAGTAACATCATTCCCCGATTTTTGAAAGTTCCGCAATAAAAAAAAAAAACTTAAAAGAAAATTTACAGAACTAAAACTCATATATTTGTTGATTTTTCACAACCCCATCACCTCGCAAGTTCGCACCCCACAGTTTCCTTTCATCCGCGTAAGTAGTAGTCTATAAGCTACACTGTATCACATTGTATAAAACATAAGGGCTTTATCGTTGGTACTGGTTTCCCATATGACCAACGCCCCCAGAAGAGTTATTTTAGGTTTCGGAGGATAGTCTGAGATACAGAATTCCCAATTCCAGAGACACCCACTTCTTATACATGCAAAATGAATAACACCAATACATGGGACCTCGACTTTTAAGTCTCATCCGAAAAACTGTTAGTATTTTTAGCTGGTCAGCCCCCGGAATCAAAGCCGCTACCCCGAGATTACAAGTCACGGGCTCTACCGATTGAGATAACCGGGCTGACACACTTTAAATTATGACCTGCATGTACTTAAGAAATCATTTAAAGTAGCTAAATATAAAACCCAGTCTTATGCTTGAACCTAAAATACTTTGAAACTTGGGCTTCACAAACTATTTAGTGTTCTTTAACCATTTTAACCTACTTTTGTAATGAATGGAAGCGCGGTGAATGAAATAAGACCGTTTTGATCATGAATACACCGTTTATCATTTTGAAAAAAAGAAATTCTTGTTATTACTGGCTGATATTTGAGTGAGGGAGATACTTTATAAAGTTCGCATTGCTAGTTGCTGTATTGCAGAATGATTTTACACAGTCGATGATATGTAAACGCTAATTGTATATGCACTGTTGAATCAGTGTATATTGCTGCATGATGGCGTAGCAATTCAAATATTCTGAATTTTGCCTCAATTAGTGTTACAATTATTTACAGCATTAACTCGTATATTAGGCAACGGAAATGGCTTTTAATTGATTTTGAAGCCGAGATCACAAACACGATCCCCACATGTTTCAGCTGAAGTCGATCTACTTTGCACGTGACTCCTTGTTAAAACAATCTAAATCTAAATTTAAATAAGATGTACATGTAAAAGTCCAAAGTCATCATATCAAGTGAACAAGTGTATTTAACTAATGTAATATAAATATAGTGTAGTGGTGCTGTCTAATTACTTTTACTCACCAACATTTTTAGCAGATTTTCTCAAATTGCTATATCGATTTTCAATTATGTAGTTGATTCTAGCATTTAGTTTTACACATTATTTTTTAAAGATGTGTACATCGGTCACCGAAGGTAACTGTTTTGCCGAGTTCCTGCAAAACAGTTACCCGAGGTGACCGGTATGTACATCTAAGCGAAGTGTCCCACGATGGAAAGTTTTTCTTGCATACAGTCTTGTACTTAAAAGTAGATTTCTAAATACAAACTTATCTTGTTGGTGTTTCGGAAATTGATTTATTTTAGCGAATCTAATATTCGTGATTTTGAAAAAGTGGATTTCTATATTCTCATTTTTAACTAAGGGCGAAATTTAACTCAACAAAGCTTTATAAACAAAGAAAGATCACTGTGTGACAGTGTTATTTACTGGCATTCTGATATTATAAACTGTCCAGGTTTTTTGTTAGCAATGAAAATTGAAACATCATCTAAGTGTATGCATTTATGTACATGAACATTTAAAGAATGAATGAACCGGTTACATTGTAGCAATAAATGAATGAATTGTGTTTTATGGCACATTGATAATGGTAAGTATTAACATGATTTTAATTTCAGGTGAACACAAGACACCTCATTCGATATGATAATTATATAGCTTGTGTGTGATAATGTGCTAATTGTTTTATAATTAAGTTTCGCTTAGGTATAATGTAGAATACTTTAATTAAAAAAATGTTAAAGAATTCAGGATAACGGCAATGCGGACATAAAAATTCGTAAAATATTGTTCTAAATGTTCGCTGATTACAAATTTCGCAATTATCTCTGCTCGCTAATATCGCAAACATAAGACATATGCGAAAATTCCTGATATACGGTATTATAAATTTTGAAATTGTTCGTGTTTCTGACTCTGAACTGAAGCCCCATATACGTTGAAACCTGCAGAGACAAAGCACCGTACTGTTCAGCTTTTTTTCCCAGTCAGTTGTCTTTGGTCACAGGTTTGACTGAATCAACCTTTTTTGAAACTTGTAGAAAATACAATGGACAAATCAGGAAGCAAGGATTTTTGGCCAATAAAAGTGATTCGGACAAGACTCAAACATATTATGTACACTTTAAAATCGTCTTCGAGTCTTTTGCTGTCAGAACTTTGAGTTCTTTGATTGCTTTGATACAGATCAGTGTGTTCTATTCTCAATACAAAATTATCACTAGGATGTAAACATCGATCATATAAAATGCGAGAGTACATGTCTGATCCTGAAAAGATTTCTGGCTTTCAAATGTGCAGTTACACATGTACACTCTGCTGCATGTAATTATATCTGACACTTTTATCAGTAAGACTAGGGCCATTGATTATCTGTGCAGATCTTCCCAGCTTTATTACTGTTCAAATTTTTAAGATATAAACATATGAATTATAACATATGAATATATGAACCAACTTTGTAACTAAAAGTTTTAATCTGTTTTAAAGTTATTCAGCGCATTTGGACTTTTCCATTTGCCAATGAAATGACTAGTAGAATGTATAATCTTTTTTTTAAAATTTACACTGTCTTATGCACTTTTAATTGGATAATGCCGAATGAGACAGGTCAATAAAATGGTCTGGTGTTTTCAGTCTTTCTTGAATGGGTTTATAAATTAAGTAAGTAAATAATTTATAATCTATCAACATTATATTCTGATGCCGACAAACTAATGTTAATTATGAGTGTAGAGTAACAATACTTTCATGGCTAGTGAATACATGTAACAGTCAATAATTCAATTAACATACAGTATTTATTTGATAAGAAAAACAAGAATTGAGTTTGTTTTCCTGTTTTCCTGATGCACATGTCATGGTACAGATTTAATTACAATTAAGGAATAAGAAGCCAAGTGGCTGCTTATCTCAGTTTGTAGCTCTTTCGATCTATCATGTCTTCAAGCAAAGGGCCATAGGTTTGATTCCTGGTCTAGGTGTACTTTTGGTTTATATGAAATCTAGCTACCAATTGTTTTCATGCACTCAAAATTGCGCTGACCGTCTATTTTAATGTTTGTTATTTACCTTAGTGTTAAACCATGTAAAAAGTTTTTGACTACCTTCTAAAAATTGAGAATTCGCTAAATTTGTTAGGTATATTTTCATTTCGAAGTAGCTCTATAATTTGCATGTACAAATAAAGGTTTAGTTCTGATATTCAGGATTGCATAGTAAGCTTGACACTTGATAACCTGCTGTGAAAAATGTATGTGAATTCTAACAGAAATTTTCATTCTGGTTTGTTTAATTATTCTTCACCTGAATTCTTTAAATTCCGTTTTAAGACTTGCTAACAGAAATATATATATATAGAAGTATAGTTTGCATACATATATATTAACAGTCACCTGTATATAGTGTGATCTGTCTAATGCTGTTAGCAGCGACAGTCACTATCAAACAGTATGTATTACGTATTTGTTTCATCTTAAAAAATATCTTTTTATTGAATGTGTCTAATATGTGATACACAGTTATTTTAACAAATTATTATACCCTCAGCTGGGATTTCTGGATGCTTTATGCATTAATTTAAAACCTGCATAACAGTCACCTGTTTATTTTGTTAACTTTCATTTAGTTACTCGGATCACTTTTTTACGGATACAGGTAATTAGACTGAATAAATGACTGAACAAAATGTTGCAAGATATTCCTGTATACATATTCTATCATGTGATAAATGAGCGAATTTCGAAAATAATTAAACAACATTTTATTTAGTATCGTTAAAAAAAACAAGAAAACCAATTCATGATAAATAGTTCATTTTGCAGCCATCAAGAAATACATCTGTCAGGTATGATAGAAAACTGATGAGCAGTATTACACATTACACATTCAAAAAAGAAGTCACAATAAATAAATATTTTAAACACCGTTTATTATAGATGGATGTAATTACAGTAATGCTTACTGACTCAACTTTTCTTGCTTTCTTCATAATTTTTATTCTCACAGAACATTTAAGAGATTATATTACCATCTAATTAGCCCCCATGATGTGAGGCTGACCACTGCTTATTTTTATGGCCAATTAATTTGATAAGCTGGGTTAGGATGCATGCAGAGTTGATAAGATTTCTATTTTCCCCAGAATTTGTTATCAGTAGGTTAACTAGGCATGAAATTACAATACATGCTGTTAACATCTTGAATACTATTGATCTAATGCTTTTGTATATGTAGCATTTTGTTAAGCAGATTTGGACTACCATTAATTGTTATGATCTCTGGAAGCTACAATGCATAGAAGTGTTCCCTACTTTTGTATACAAAATGTACTTCTGTACAAGAAAATCCCCTGAAAACCAAGGATACAGCTGATTATTATCAGCTATATCACTGCAGGTGATGAACTCTCATTGCCTGTTTGATTGACTGCAGTAATTACATGTGGTCAGCCAGTAGTGAGTTTCCTTTTCGTGTGACTTTATTGTTGATAAGCCCTGGTCTGACCGAACAGAAATGCGGTTTATATTTGGGTCATTTTATTGTTTTCGTGATGTTTACTGGTCAATTAAAATTTGGAATAAAAACCAAAGACTGATTTGGTAAGTAAACATTTTATTTAACATTTTTCGTGTAATTAAATTTTGTATCCTCTTTTGAAGCTAAGGGAATACAGGCAATGCATAACCTGCGAATCATTTATCTATCTTGGACTACATGTATATCTAAATTCTAAAGTAATCAGCTTAAAACATAAATTACTGGGTTCAGAGTGAGAAAATGTGCTGTTGAATGGGTAACAAAATTAATGCAGTTTATTGATTAACATTTAAGTCATTCATTGATAAAATAATATACAGAAGGATGGCTTTTTGTTAAAAAAGTGCTTATCTGGCATTTTGAAAATGCGTGTAGTTACCATGGTATTTATATAAAACAATGACGAGGAGAGCGAAAAGGGAAGGTAAAATGATGTGCACACATCTCTTCTGACCTTTCTTCTACCTCTACCTCCCTGGAAAATATGAACTTATTGTGATAACTACAATTTATCAATTTGATATCAGTATGTCTGCCTAGAGTAAACATACAATCTGTACCATCTTTTCCACACTAAACACAGTCCCCCCTCAATCCATTACTTTTGATATATTCTTCTAGCAAACAGTGCAGATTATTATCAGGCTGCTCGGATGTGCGGGGTGATCATGATCTGCAATAGTCACAAACGCAGAGTCACTTGCTGTCAGGTCCTAGGTTCTGGTTTTTATAAACCGTTTATGACCTCATTTGGGCATTAAAGTATTTCTATTCAATAAGGATGATTATTTGTCTGTTAAATGATATTTGATTTATCTAAATAATATACAATATCGTATACCTGTCACAAATACTTAATCCTGATTGACCGATAGCGCTCATGTGCCGGGTCTGCAAAAGTGTGTAGACCTGGAAATTGATGTGTAGTCCTGCATGGATTTCAAGACGTTATTTATGTTATATTTTCATGTAATTTTCACTACTTTTTTGAGGTATATGATATAATAATTTTAGACTAATGTTTCGGTCAATATATAGTTTTGCGGATCTGTTAAAATTGATATTGACCGAGGACGAAGTCCGAGGTCAATATCATTCTTTTATAGGTCCGCAAAACTATATATTGACCTCAAAATTAGTCTATAACTGTATAATGTGCCATGTTTTGCGAGAAAAATCCAAATATGATGATTACCTATTTCTATTGAAAATTTACATTTTTTGAAACAATTCTTTAGAAACATTCAAAAAACTATTTCTACAAAAACTACACAATTATTTATGTTTCAAAGAGTGAAACAACAAGTGGAACTTTTTACTTTGTGCAATAAAATATGTGATACGATATGGTCAATTGGTAGAAAATTATTGTGAGACAGCAGGTTTTCCAGTTTTATGAGACATGCACATTAATTATCCATGATGGTATTACTAATAAGCCGTAGCTAGTGATTACTGATATGTCATACTAAGCTGTCCAAAACTCGTAAGTTGCAACATTTTACATGTGCTACAGGACACATAAGTATAATTAACTTATTATGCTTGTTACAAAACAGTACATGCAGTATGTGTTATAAGTATTTTAAAATTTACACATATTTATTACAAATCTTATAATGGCAAGCAAATTTGCCTTTATGACCGGTTCATATCATGATTAGACTGTAGTCTGATCTACACTGCTATTCAATAAGCAATATTTTACTGGACACCCATTTTTACACTTAGTGGTACTGCAAAAATTGGTACTCAACTCCACTTTACATATTAATAAGCTAGGTATGGGTTAATAAACTACACCAGACAACAATTGGATACAAATGCATGATGTAGTAGTAAAGACGAAGATATTGCACACACACACTTGCCAACTTTGTCACAAAACTTGATAGCTTTCTCACTAAAATTAATGTGAACTTACTGTATGTTTTCCCATGACACAGTACTTATATAAAGTTGTCTGCAAAAAACTGGAAAGCCAATCCTTAATATCCCATTTGATTTTAACACAAATGAGTACTGCGTAAATCTGTCATATTGATAATGATCAAAATTTTGTGATAACCACAATGTCTTTTTAGCTCTACTGGACTGTATAAGTCTAACAGAACTTATGTAATATGGTGTGTCCGTCATCCGTCTGTCTAATAACCTTGCTTTGATAACTCTCTACATGTCACAACTGTATTTCCATTTGATTAAACTTGTCAATAGGGACCCCTGCAACTTGCTGATGTCCCTCTTGTTTTAGGGTCAATGTGTCAAATGTCAAGGTCACAGTGATGTCTGATGGCATTTCTATAACACTCTGTAAGTCACAATTTTTATTCAACTTTCATCCAACTTGCTCAGAAGGCTCCTTTCATCATGTAAATGATCCCTATAGTTTTTCGGGCCAATGGATCAAAGGTCAAGGTTACAGATTAGATTAGATTAGACTTTCCTTGATATCGTTCTACAGGTCTCAATTTTCATTTGACCTTGATGAACGTGCTGATAAAGATCCCTGCAATTTGTAGATGTCCCCTATAGTTTTTGGGGTCAGTGGGTCAAAGGTCAATGTCATAGGAACCTTCCATATCATTTCATTGATATCTCTTAGTCATAGTTTACATTCAACTTTCATCGAACTTGTTTAGAAATGTTCCCTGCAACATGTAGACGATCCTTATTGCTTTTGGGCTCGGTTGGTCAAGGTAACAGTAACACAATCTTTAAAAAATCTTTTCGGCTTAATATATTGAGACATATTTGACCCACAATTTTCAAACATCATAATTATGAGGATTGGTATTATTGAGTAGATAATACCTATTTAATGGCTAGTGGGTCAAGGTCACAGTACACTCCGTTAGCTTTTCCTTGATAACATTGCAAAAGATTTTCACAAAACTCACTCAGAACAGTCTAAACTACATCTTGTATATTCCAGTGTTGTCTTTAAACGAGTATTAGTTTCATAAATGAAAATCACCGGTAGGAGACCAGGTAAATAAGACATGTCTTTATCAATTTTACAGGTTCACCTTTCACACATGAAGACATCGATGCCAAATTCTCAAAAATTGCCGATCTGCTGAGAAACTACCATCATTGCTTCATTTGCCGCCAAATGCTGTACAAACACAAGGATTATAATGATGTATGGTAATGATTGGAGCCTTGTATCAAAGCTGTGGCAAAACATTCAAAACCTGTACATTTCAAGTTCTCCAAACTTTCTGACGACATCACATTTCGGTACAAATCATCGTGTAGGAGATGGCCATTATAAGAAAATCCCATATTAAACAATCTACGAGTGGTTATCCGAAAATACTATTTCGTGACTTTGGCAAAATTATTACCTAGACACTCATAGACAATATTCTAAAGCACAAATACCACATGACAGACAGTCAGTTTTGGTGATGGCAGAGTTTCATAGATGGAAAACACAACATTCAAACAAACAAAACACACACTGAAGACTATGCAGCAAATGAAGCAGTGTGGATCTTGCCCAAATTGAAAGCTTATACAAAATTGCAAAGCAGTCCTGCCCAAGATAAAGTAAAACCATATCTGACAGAAATCCTACATAAAGAGCTAGATGATCATCAGGTAATGTTTATAATGGATCACTTACAAGTGAGTTTGTGTCATTTATTTTGAGGTAATCACTCGAGCAAAACAACACCACGCTGCTGAATACAAGAAATGTCGTCAGAATCGAATTGTAATGGTATTTTAAACAGAAAAGTCGTATAAACATGATAAAGTAAAATATTTATCTAGTACAATATGTAACTGTTTTTTGCTTGGTTTTATTGCAGATGTTAGTGCCATCTAAGAAAAGGAAACAGAAGACCAAACATAAGACCCATTATTCTAGGATAATCAACAGAAATTAGAATAACTTTTAATGTTGTGATCAAATAGTGTGACGAAGGATCTATAATAACAAACAATAGAGATTTATTCTTTATGGGACATGTTGCAAAAATATCTTGCAACACCAAAAACAATACAAACTCTACTTTGAGAACAGCTTTGTACGTTTTCCCCTTACATTTTTCATATAATTTTTTTATATTGTTTAAAACACCAGTGTCACAAATGTTTTCTTCCACTGAATTCAAATCTGGTCTCACATATAGGTCTTTAATATGAAGTAACTGGTAAATATGTATAAAATGATAAAGTAAAGCATACGAGATCGAGGCAAATAAATGAAATACAAGGTGTTTGTGAAAAAGATAAACATGTCAAGAAAAATTTTCTGTGGATCATTTTCAGGTACAAAACAGAGGTCATAAGGATGTTATACAACAAAGTTTATGATGTAATATTCATTATCTGGTTTGCAATAGCAATGCTGTTACAATATTTGAGTATAGGATCAGAGTCTTGTATTCTTAATATCATTTTGACTATTTAATAAATTTTGAAAAGTTTTGAAATACAATTAAATTGTCTTTTAAAAATTATTAACCACTTAAAAGTTAATACAGAACTTATTTCTAATGTCAATGTGCTATATTGAAAACAGTAAACACTTTTAGTTCAGCATTCATGAGTTCCACTATGTTAGACAAATATATACGACAAAAAAGATAGAGGAATGTTCCTCTATGTTAGAAGAATATATCATACAAAAAAGATAGAGGAATGTTCCTCTTTGTTAGAAAAACGTATCAGACAAGAAAGATAGAGGAATGTTCCTCTATGTTATACAAATATATCAGACAAGAAAGATAGAGGAATGTTACTCTATGTTAGAAAAATGTATCAGCTGAGAAAGATAGAGGAATGTTACTCTATGTTAGAAAAATGTATCAGTTGAGAAAGATAGAGGAATGTTACTCTATGTTAGAAAACTGTATCAGACAAGGAAGATAGAGGAATGTTACTCTATGTGCTAAAGAAAGGGGAATGTTACTCTTTCTCTTTTAAGACCAAGTACTGTTGCCTTTGATTTTCAATGTACCCCCGGAAAAAGGACAAATGGAATTTCCTTTTTTATTCTGGAAGGCCTTTTATAAAATACTTCATTTATTTTGTCAAATTATGATTATCCAGAAGATAACTCAAACTTTTTGTCGGATTTATTTCATATTCTACACGGATTTAGAGCACATTCAAAAGAAATGCAGTATTTAATAACCGTAACTCTACCATGCCTTTTTTGAAATAGCTCCCTTTAACACGTGAAACAATGTTTCTTGATTTACTCGATATCTAATACATCAAATAGGATACTGAACAAAAGTTCATTGTTAAAAAATCATGTCTTTATCTTGGCCTATGTTTAACGTACGTTTCTTTACTGTTTTGCTTGGTTACAATTTTCACGCAAATGAATTGTGAAACTCTGCAAGAACAGAACAGGTGTATTGTTCAATCATAAACGCATGTTTTGGGGAGCATCCATCGGTGTTATCGATACTAAATGGTTGTTTTATTGTCTTGTTATGCCCCCGAAGGGTGGCACATTAAAATCGCACCGTCCGTCTGTTCGTCCGTCTGTCCGTCTCTCCGTCGTGTCCGGGCTTTAACTTTGTCATGCATTGAAAGCTTTTGAAAAACTTGGCACAAATGTTCAGCACACCAAGACTTCCCTACCTCAAAGGTCAAGGTCACACTTAGAGTTTGAAGGTAATGGAATCCTCTATATATGCACACATTCGTGTCCGGACTGTAACTTTGTCATTCATTGAAGGATTTTAAAATAACTTGAAACAAATGTCTAGTACATCAAGACGATGTCTCGAGTGCAAAACCCACGTCCCTATCTCAAAGGTCAAGGTCACACTTAGAGTTTTGAGGTAATGGAATCCTCTATATGCACACATTCGTGTCCGGACTGTAAATTTGTGATACATTGAAGGATTTTAAAATAAATGTTCAGCACATCAAGACAATGTGTTGTGTGCAAGAACCATGTCCCTACCTAAAAGGTCATGGTCACACTTAGTGTTTAAAAGTAATGGAATACTGCATGCATGGTAACTCTGTCATGCATGGAAGGATTTTAAAATAACATAGCACAATTATTGAGCACATGAAGAAGACACAGACTGTGAGACACCTCTTTCGGGGGGCATTCGTCACCGGTGAGGGACAGCTCTTGTTTATAAATTAAAATTGTTTCAGCTAATTTTGACATAATTACAATGATTCGTATATAATTTTCGGATCTATGATGAAAGAGAAGAAAAAAGTTAAAATGAAGATTGAAGTGTTTAGTAGGATTTGAATAACATGGACAGTGATAAATCCACTGCACCATGTAAACAGAGTGGTTACCGACAGTGATATATCCACGGCACCACGTGGATTGGGTTCTTTCCGACAATGATATATCCACTGCACCATGTGGACTGAGTGGTTACCGACAGTGATATATCCACTGCACCATGTGAACTGAGTGCTTACCGATACTGATATATCCACTGCACCATGTCAACTGAATGGTTACCGACAGTGATATATCCACTGCACCGTGTAGACTGAGTGGTTACCGACAGTGATATATCCACTGCACCACGTGGATTGGGTTCTTACCGACAGTGATATATCCACTGCACCATGTGGACTGAGTGGTTACCGATAGTGATATATCCACTGCACCATGTGGACTGAGTGCTTACCGACAGTGATATATCCACTGCACCATGTGTACTGAGTGGTTACCGACAGTGATATATGCACTGCACCATGTAGACTGAGTGGTTACCGACAGTGATATATGCACTGCACCATGTAGACTGAGTGGTTACCGACAGTGATATATGCACTGCACCATGTAGACTGAGTGGTTACCGACAGTGATATATGCACTGCACCATGTAGACTGAGTGGTTACCGACAGTGATATATTCACTGCACCATGTAGACTGAGTGGTTACCGACAGTGATATATGCACTGCACCAGACTGAGTGGTTACCGACAGTGATATATGCACTGCACCATGTAGACTGAGTGGTTACCGACAGTGATATATCCACTGCACCATGTAGACTGAGTGGTTACCGACAGTGATATATCCACTGCGCCACGCTGACGAAGTGCATACTGTAGGGTTAACGCACGTTTTTTCGTGTTATAACATCTGCAGAATTCCGAGGGATGGCCCTTACGGGCTCGAGCACCAACATATCCCGAGGGTTTCTGCAGGTGTTATCACACGAAACAACCTTCGTTAGCGCTATTCTAGCATAAATAGCATAAAAAATCATAAAAATAAAAATGAAACGCTCTTATTTTAAGCCGTTTTAAAGCCCGGCACTGTTGACGCCGTACATGATGTAAGACTTGGGAGACAATGGGAGACTTGTTTACAATGGCCCTGTACTGCGCATAAATGAAAACGGGTTATAACGGCGAGTGAATCTCCCCGTTAACACACGTTTTTATCTCCTGTTAAAACACCGGCAAAATAGCTAAAAAACAGCACATTTTATGAATGCGTTTCAAATTCTATATCTAGAAGAATTTTGCTAGAATTACTCTTTAATAATTGATAACCTCCAAAGCATAATATGTATCATTTTGATACGGAAAACTATGTAGCTAACACTTTGTCTACATAAGTTGCATTTTCAGTTGCTAATTTCTAGAACACAACAGTATATAATATTTCAGAATTGTTGTCGGAATTCCACATGTCTAAAGGGACATTTGCAATGTCGGGTAAGTAGAGTTAAATTATAGTAATCGTTTAAGTCTTGTTAAACTTAGTCGTCATATTTCTAATTTCGAAAGAGGAGTGCACATTTATCTCGTTCGCTTATTTTGTTTGTTTTGAATAAGTTAAATATCATTTATTATTTATCCAAGAAAAGCACTTTAAAATATCTAGTTTAATATATATCGCGGAGCGCATTGTACGCTGTGTATTTCGTTTCTGTTATCAGTATCGATTATTTTGTTTGTTTTGATTTATGATTTTATCATTATTTGCAGGCGTTGTAATGCGCTTCCTCATGTCCGAAGGAATAGTTCATGAATCTGGTAGGCATCAGTTGAAATAGTGATATGGTCTTAATAGTAACACCTAGATACGGGTTTGCCTTTTGTAATACCTAGATACATGATTAGCCCTTTGTTGCACTTAGATACGGGGTGTGCCTTTAGTAGCACGTAGATACAAGATGTGCTCTTACAATGATCGCAAATTAAAAGCTTAAGCAAATACCTCGATCGAATAAAGTATATAATGAAAGTTTATGTAGGGTTGTATGATGAAGAACCTTCAGACAATGCAGCGACGAATGGTCAGACGCCTCTAGTGAGGATGTTATAAATCAATTGAAGCTCTCTGTGTAATTCCATAAAATGACAATTCCGTTATGCAAGCTCACAAAACTTATAAATTGCATTTATTGTAATAGAAATAATATAACATTTATAGTAAAATACCAGATCTGTAATTATATCAATTGGTTGCGAGTACATGGCAAATTAGAAATTGAAAATACGATGTATATGTTAATACATGTTCTATTGAACAAAGGAAAACATGTCAAATCATAAATGCAATCAGCAACTTGAGGACAACATGATGTAAGGAAGTTTCATAGAGCCGGTCTCCAGTTTTGTGTATTTCCTTTTAGAAAGTAATGAAGAAGGAAATATATGGGTTTGGTATCAGTTTGATTTGCAACGAACATTATCTGTGCTCGAAATCGTCATAAAATTGAACAATCAAGACTACAAGGTCAGTATGCAAATGAAACTTGTATATATTAACACACGTCTGATCTAACATCAAATGCAATGTGGTCAAAATATCAAATTGCTAAGAATGGACATACATTTAACTAATTTAATTTGAGATGACTATGGAGATGCCGTAAGGGTTTTCACTTGTTTAAATTAACTGCATAAAGTCAGACATTAGTCAAAATGAAGGGTCTCTTGATAATAGAATGTGATTCATTTACATTTTTTCTTTAGCAGTTTAATTAAATTCATGTTCATTTCACAACCCCAGTCTCTTAGTCGAAAGATATTTCATTTTATTTATTTGAAAAAAAATCTAGGTTAGATATACAGCGCTGTACAAGCTTATAAACGAAGTACACAGTGTCTTGATTTGTGACAAACATTTTCTTGTTACACACATGATTAGTTATCTGTCATTCTGCCACCCCAAATGGCCTAACTCTCTATTCGTCACTGACTTTCTGGAAAGAACCACGAAATCAATCATATTTATATGTTATTATGTACCATTATTTACCTGTGCCATTTTCTTTATGTATCATATCAATTACCATAATTATACATTAAAGAGAATGAAACACGTTGCTTTTTCGTTTGAATGTAGTAATTGTATATTATTGAAACTGTTATTAGGCTTTGACTCACATGCCCTATGTTTGACTTAAACAGCATCTTATATCATTGCAGACATGGACGGACAAAAGCAAGTACATTTATTGCTTCTTTGATAATGTAATGTGGAGTTTTCTGCACCTTGAAGCAGCTACATGCAAAGCTGATTTTACTAACCTTTCGATATCGTCGCTGGACTTGAAATTGAGGTTCGTTTTGTTTTATTTCATGACTTCATTTTGTATAAACATTGCCTATTACATGTCTTTATTTATCTGTCAGTTAAACGCAAAATTTAAACATAATTTACGTTCAAAGAGAAAATCCCGACGCTTAAAATATGTTGCCGTGTAATTCAACGACATTTCATACATTCTTTGTTAATGCATTTTTCTGCATGATACTTTTATTTTGTTTAACAATATGACGTTGTTTTTTACATTTTCGTTTTCGATTTATATAAGATTTTATTTGTATCATGGACAACAAGCTTACTGGTTAACAGATTGTTGTCCCCTGATAATAACACAGAAAATTCGTAAACATATGAAGACAGAAAAGACATCTATTGAATATGTTAAAACAGCAGTGTTTTGCATAAAACATTTATATTTCAAATGTTTATGATCTTGAGAAAATAATAATTAATATGATTTGAACTTGAATCTAAAATGATCTCATATAAAATTGTGAGAGATACAACTGCAGCATTCTCCATACTCGCCAGACCTAAGTTCTCCTAGCTTCTCGTTTTTCCTGTACCAAAAAAGATGATTGCTGGTCTTCGCTACAACTCCCCGGAAGTGCTCTTAGCAGTACTGTGTACCAGTTTCCGCAGAGGACACCCTGTGCAGACAACTCTGTGACTTCCATGTCATGGATATCTCGGATGTGAATATGCGTTCATTTTAAGGGAGAATAGTGAGGATTGGTATAAGAAATTTACCGTATATCAGCTTTAGTCTATAATATAAAGCCAGTCTCACAATCCACAATTTGCCTAAATTTACAGATAGCTTTGTGAAAAACTTATCAAGCTACTTTCAAGAGAAACGATTTCAATGATGTGTTTTCTGTTGTCAAATCTGTCTGTAGTTTTGTTGTGTTTTTTTCATGTAATTATGGTATCATTTTTCATTTTTTATAATTATATTCGATATTGTACCCACGGAAAAGATAAATACACTTAATCCCTACTTCGGCAATAATGGGAAAAGCACCATCTTACCGGTTTTAGTTAAATTCAATTTCATCGATGAAAAACGTCATCTTGTTACACCTGTACATTACAGACCAAATATTCAATACTCTGAAATGTTCTCATGTTTTTGATAATGTGATACTTTTCGTTTTGTCAAACATATACCGGTATACACATTCAATGTGAGATGTATTTTCTGGGAACAATTAGACAGTTTCATTTTACGATGCTATATACTTAATGTCCAATCATTTTTATTTACTTTGTATTTTTGCTGAAATGGGTCCGGAAAAAAACTGGGGTGAATTAATAAAAACGACCAGCAAAATTTTAACCTTGTGCTGTCTATTGATCTTGTTGCAAGTTCATCAATTACAAATAAAATCATATAAATTTTTTAGGAACGTAAACGCCCGTTTTATTACACTTGCATTTGTGGAAACACTGGGATTTCCAACGGTTGAGTCAAAACAAGTCATTCAGATCTTTACGTCGGATTTCCGTAAGTTAAATATTTATTGTTTAGTTTCATAGATATTTGACGAAATAAAAATAGATACATTTAAGACATATACTGTCCTGATAATATACATGTAGATGTACTCTTATTATTGAAACTAATCTCGTGATGAAACTGTTTCTGGACCTTATCTTTGAAAGTAAAATAAGATGGTGTAAGAGCACTTGGAAGATGTTTTTCGTTTTCATAAAACTCCTAAATTGCTTTATTATAAAGCTGAGAAATGCAGTGAGGATCTTGGAATGGGTGACGGAAGTATTCAAGATCTACAAATTACAGCTTCTTCGTCTCTTTTGACACATTTACCGTCGGCAGCAAGGCCACTAAGTGCTGGTTGGTGTACAGACGTTACAGACACAAAACCTTGGATATTGGTTTGTTTTATTTGATTTCACGTAAAATCTTGAGTAGTTTCATTGACAATTTCGATGCCAGTATTTGTAAGCATGATAATCTCAGTTATGTTTAAAACGTTGTCTTTTACTGGAAAATATGTTTTTACTAAATTGATTTATTTAAAGATGGTTTTGTTGGAATCTGAAATTCTTTTTATGAGTCAAGTTTGGTACCATGTTCAATAAATGAAGTGTTTTATTTCTAGTCAGTCCCACATTTGGTGCATCCCTATGGCATAACTGTGTAATAACGTTTTGATTTGGATACATTATTTTTATCATAAGAAAATGTTTTCCAAATAAATAGAATTTTCCATTTGAATCTAAAAAGAGCTATTAAGATATTCGAAAACGGAAGACAATGCTTGCAGAAAGAAAGAATCTTAGGCTAAAATCAATTGATTAAATGCCAACTTGACTGGTTCCGTTTTGAAATGTCAAATGATATGCATTAGTTGTCTACAATTGCACGTATTTTATGACATCCGAGCAATAAAGTTGTTTAATTTTAAGAACACATTCTTCACGTAGATATCCACAGGAATAACAAGACCTTGGTCTGATTGCATTATCTTTCTATATGATATCGTTTTATTATAATCTTAATCACTTGTTTCGACAATCATTTGACTAATTGTTACACAGACATGTTCCGGTTAGAAAAAACTTCATGAAAAGTTTAGTACAAAATGCGCATACAGTTATTTTACAAGAACTGTGCATAAGACACGTTGATCATTGATATTTCAAAATTGTCCAACCAACTAAAGGTAGAACTACAGTACTGTACATAAAATGGATTATAATTTATTTACATTATAAGTAGAATTTTGAACAAATAGTTTGAACTATGCATGTCGAAGTATGTTTCATAATGCCAACGTCTCATTCATTAAAAGCTGTTACGAAGAAACCTTTCTTGTCTATACATTACATACATCATACATGTATCTATGATTATTCAGCTGATATGCGATAAAAAAAATTCAAGTGAATCATTATTCATCCAAGTAAAACTGAAATGTGCGAATGAGACTGTAATAGAAAATCTACTTAAAAGCTTAAGTTTGTGTATAATGATGATAAATGTATTGTTACAATTGCAGATTTTGTTGAAATTTACATATTTTACTGTATTTGATATTCTGAAATTAATTTCTACTTGGTAAATCTTTTAAAAATTTACTCACAATATTTTGAATAAAGACCTGCATAGACCTATTCGTCCATCATTTCGTCCTACCGTGACACATTGTTTTGGGAGCATAACTTGGGATTATTTTCCGTCATATAATATGCTTGTCCGGGCCATAACTTAAACATATTTAAGAGATTGAGTTGATATTTCATACAGTGTGATAGAGGCTGCTGAAGGGGGGGGGGGGGGGATATTTCATACAGTGTGATAGAGGCTGCTGAAGGGGGGTGTGACTGTAAACCATACATTTACCTTATCTAAGCTTTGAATTATTTTCTTTTTACTTCTGAAATTATACTTTTCCAAATTGTGACTTAAAAAGTATTTCACAAATTACTTAAAATAACACACATTGATAGAGGGCTTTTACAGGAAGGGAAGTGTTACATGTATAACTCAGAGCTATAACTTAAGTTTGCCGTATTTATTAATCATTTCCGTTTATTTTTGCGAAATAATGTTTGTCAGGAATATAAAGCAATAATTATTTATTGGTATGCGTTTTAGAAACAGTGCATTGTCTTTTCTCACCTATGAGATACATATTTCCGCGCATTTACCCATGTGAGATAAACTTATCTCACATCGCTTATCTCACATCGCTGCCGGACTATTTTTACGTTAATTGTAAGCAGACATAAAAATCGAAAAATGACTGTAAAATTGTTATGTTTGAAAAAAAGCATAGGGTTGTTGGTATTCATTTTCTTAGTTAGATCATTTTCTATCCATCTATAGCAGTTTTGAAGTAGAATTCGAGAAAAAGATGATTTTCATTTTTTTCATCCCCATCCTGTATTTGCACTTATTCCTTCTTACTTTTGTGAAAATGCGATTTGAACGGTGAGAAAATAAATCTACCATGTCCATTGAGTTGTGGATAAGGAAATCCCACCCTCGGGTTGAGATACGTCCAAAAAACTCGGCAGACCCTCGTTCTTGGACGTATCTCAACCCTCGGGTGGGATTTGCTTATCCACAACTCATGAACATGTTAGATTCACTTTATCTTGTCTCAATTGTAATTATCTTTCTTTATCTCTCTTGTATCATGTGAAAGTATGTTGTAGAAATCTCATGCTTCGGAGAGCATCTGTTGATGTTAACAATAATCTTAATTTTTGGAAGATTAAGGATATGGAAATACAGGGTTATATAAACGAAGTAAAAATGCAATGGCAGTCAAGAGCTACATCGAAAATAGGAATTGATTGAAATCACCATTAGCTCGAAAATCAACGAATTTTTCATCTCAAACATGATAGAAATACGCCGCCATCGTTCTTTTTTACAGAACATTCATCTTGAGCACAAAACTGTATAAATATATAGAGTTCTGGGTCGTTTGTCAAAACTACTACTATTGCAATAACTGATTTCTTTTGATATCAAGTGAGAGTCCTGTTTTACTAAGAAGTGATATTACTTGTCTCAATCAACATTCTAAAAAGACATCTTTAAGGAAAACGTCTGTTTGAAAATTTTTACCTTAAATATTTGCTTTAAATTTGATATTAGATTAATATCTATTTTCATTTTCCTTTTTCAGATTTTGAAATGCCATTTAGTAAATGATATGTTTTGCGTTTAAGTCTTTAAGTCTTCACTTACTATTTCCCCCTATGTCGTTCGTCAGTCCGTCTGTCTACTTTACTTTATCCGCTCTGCATTTCGAAAACCCCTTTTTTTATTTATATCAGATTCACTCAGGAGCATTAATATAAAGAACTATGCTGTATTTCTTTAAAGGTCCGTTGCTAACACCAAACCGAATTTTCTTTTAAATCTGGAATTGTAACAGGAAATGAAATCTTTATTATGCAATAAGCCAATAAGGCCCATGAACATAAAAATAATATATACAGAAATAGAATATGTGAAAATATGACATGGCAAGGCACGTAGTAATGACAATATTCATGTATAACAATGTTACCCGCAATTTTCAAAAAGCGGGAGAGACAGTGTCTTTTAAATACAGCATTAACATTCAAACAAAACATTTACACACAAAACAATATGTTACGTATGTCTACTCAGTTATAAATATTTTAACATTTGTGACCTCCTCTCGAAAGCTTTATACACATAAATAGCAAGACTTTTAATAATTTTTACATTTTCTGCATTGATCAACTCTTTTCACTTTATAAAATTTTGCCTTTTTCAGAAATATGATTTAATGTATTGTAATCTTAACTCAGTGTAAAATGGACATTCGATTATAAAATGAAATTCATCCTCTAATTTGTGACAAATTTTACATTTTCTTTCAGCAATTGGAATACTATAGGGTGTATGCCATCGGCCAACTTCAATTTTCTAGTCTATGTGAAGAGGTTCTTAGTTTTGTGAATGATTTACGATATTTCTGGATTTAAAGTATATATAAAAAAATGGTTTATATCCGAAAATTGAAATTTTCTAATTGTTCTTCCCAATTTTGAACATTAATATCTTTCACTCTTTGTTTAAACTCTGAAATAAGATACCTTTCATCCCCTACCCCTTGGTTAAAAAAATCACTGAAATTTTGTGATTGGATCCATGCGTATTTGTGCATACCGTTGTCATGTTCCGCTCGGAATAATTGTTCCAAAATATGTGAAGCTAGCAATCCTTTCAAGCTTATAAAGTATTTTCTTCCATTGTTGCTTACAAACATGAATACACTCAGAGACATTTCTCATTTTCAGCCCATTGGCTGCAATATTATTTGTTAGAAAAATATGTTTTTTGTGTGGAATTTCCACGTTTCTTGTTATTGTATGTTTTGCATGTTACTAGCTCTAAATAATGAGCCTTCGTCGTATATAATCACTTTGCAACTCATATGTTACTAAAGTAGTTACATGTTTTAGGTGGATCTGGTAGCAGTTACAGTTGTTGAAGGTGTAAGCATCTGGAAAACCAACAAGAATCAAAGAACAACGACTGAAACTGGAAAACAAATGTCTTCGTTCTATCTTTATTATGGCAAAGATAGTAAAAATCTATTTCTGGTCAAGGATACGGTAATGAACAAATTATATTGTTTCTTCTTTTATAGTTCAAAACTGAATGAAAAAGTATTGTTTAGCGACTTTAAGTGATGTTGTCATCAAGTAAACACTCAACAACTTTCTAAGTATACACCTAAGAATGGAAAATTCAACAACAACACATTATTACAACAACGTTTTTATATCATCATTTTCATATTGTTACAATATTATCATCATTTTCATTTTCATATTGTTATATTATTAATACTATTATTTTTCATATATTTTTTTATATGTTTTTTTGAGTATACGCCTGAAAGATATGCCATATCTTAATCATTTTTCAACATGCACTCATGACAATTGATCAACACATTATTACAAATATTCTTCTTATACATAGTATAAAGTTAATGACAATGAGTCGTGATTCCATTGCCCGTGGAGTCGACAACAGCGCTAACCTGATATGTGAAACTCACAAAACCCGCAAAATAACCGGCTGTTATGAATTTATTCAACATTACTTAACATTACAAAAAACGATTTTGTTAAAAATTTCAGGGATATTTTATCCTATTTTTTAAGTACATTTTGTGCATCTTCCTCACACTTACGCAGTACTGACGCAGTTGACCTTTCTAACCTTACAACTACCCCCTCCCCCTTCAACAGCCTCAATCACACTGTATGTCACCCATCATACCTGTGATTAGGTTACATGCATTTCTTTATTTTCACCAGAGGACAAAACGAACAATTAAAGGAACACAGTGGGGCACCTTAAAACTTGAAAATCACACTTGGTATAATCTATAGAATCGATTGTTGATCTGAGATCTGAGTTATGCTGGCTCACCACGTTGTGATTAATTTCTTCGTTAACTAAAGGATTTGGTAGAAATATCATTTCAATCTTTTTTTAGAATTTTGAAATTGAAAGCTCAAGTCTGGCGACAGATCTACACACTATTATGTTCCTTAACTCGATCGAAGCTCGTTATGTGAAATTGGAAATTCATGGGAGTTATGAAAATGGCAGTTCTAAATGCCTAAAATTTGAATTACACGGCTGTAAGCTAGCAGGTATGTGTTTTATTAATATAATATATTAATACAAGATAACATTAAATATCTTACTTTAAGTAGTACCAGGGCCGTGTTATTATGACACTATCATGGTAACAACTTAAGACCTTTTATGAATTTTATAGAAATAGAAAAATGCACCTTTCATTTGAAAACCACCTTATGATGAACAAATTCACAAATCTTAAAAACTTATTTTTCACTTTGCTTTTAAAATGAATACATTGACAACTTTGATATGGAATAATTTAGTTTTTCCTTTACCGCTTTAATGGTTCTTTCGTTCACATTCTAACATCTCTAGATTGTAATGAAATGCCTTGTTTATATTTGTGAAAAACTACATCATGTTTTTCATAGTTTCGTTATTTTCTTGATCTTTACATTCGGCATTTTCTGTTTTAAGCTCTTTACTCTTTCATTACCCCTGCACTTAATCTTCCGGTTTAGTTTATCTAGCCCCTCTTATATTATCCAAATATATCTCACAAGTTTTGTTGTTGTATTTTTCATGTTTTTTATAATAACGACAATTTACCTGCACTTTGCCCATTTCTTCTTCAAAGTGACTTTCTTTGCATCCATTTAAATGTTATTACCTTCTTATATTTTGTAATTTTCTTTCTTAAAATTCTTGAAATTCATGCAAATGTACCGGAAAAATTAATCATACCGCGTACTGTTTTGCCTAGCATAAAACGGTAATTGATTAGTTAAATACTTATAATGGCTTTTCGTGTCGTGCATCCGAAAAGGCAAATTACTGTGCACTAGAGCCGCGAGTTACATTATGAAGTTATTGAAATGACGCGAACATATTTTGTCGACCTTCAACAGTCTAAACGGTTGTGTATCCATTAATGTATTTAATTTTTGTACATTTTCATACAACGTTATACGTTCAAAACAATGCTGTTTTCAGTTATGAAACATGGAACGAACCTTGTTAAATGTGCGATTTTTTTACGCAGCCGTTCGTAATACAGTGGTGTGTAAAACCGTGGGATGGCCATTAACCAACAGCGAATTTTCAAAAAAAGGACAATAGCTCTCAAGATTGTTACAAATAACCCCAAAGAATAAACTCTTCTTCTCAGAGGGACAAAATGCCTCTGGAAGCGATTTTCCCAGCCCTAAACCTTTACTCGCTTGTTTTTGTTATACACTTCAAAAATTCTTCTCAGATGGACAAAATGCCTCTGGAAGCAATTTTCCCAGCCCTAAACTTTTCCTCGCTTGTTTTTGTTATACACTTTAAAAACAAAGATGAAAATATCAATTCAATCACTTAACCATACTATGTTAGTTCTCATTACCCTGTTTTTATGCCCCCACAAAGTGGGGTGCATATAGCGTTGCACTTGTCCGTCCGTCCGTCCGTCAGTCCGTCCGTCCGTCCGTCCGTCCGTCCGTACGTCCCGAAATCTTGTGAACGCAACTCCTCTTAAACCGGATGGCAGATTTTGCTTAAACTTCCAGGGATGAACAACCTTAATGTGTAGATGGTAGTAAAGGAAGGGATTTTCGCGGCGACCAAATTTAACAGAATTATGGCCCTTTGTTGATTTTTTCACTATATACCATATAGAAATTTTGTGAAAGCAACTCCTCTTAAACCGGATGGCAGATTTTGCTTAAACTTCCAGTGATGAACAACCTTAATGTGTAGATGGAAGTAAAGGAAGGAATTTTTGCGGCGACCAAATTTAACAGAATTATGGCCCTTTGTTGATTTTTTCACTATATACCATATAGAAATTTTGTGAAAGCAACTCCTCTTAAACCGGATGGCAGATTTTGCTTAAACTTCCAGTGATGAACAACCTTAATGTGTAGATGGAAGTAAAGGAAGGAATTTTTCTTTGGCGACCAAATTTAACAGAATTATGGCCCTTTGTTGATTTTTTCACTATATACCATATAAATAATTGAACATATGAATTTTACATTTTTTTGATTTAAGGCCTACACATTTTTATTTTGCAAGGCCAAAAGTTTTTTTTTCAGGCCACATCAATTCCTTTTTTTTTAGGCCAAATATTTTTATTTTTCAAGGCCAACAAAAGGTCTTATGGCAATTTCATAGTGATTTTTACTTTCAAAACAGTTCCTTGCATAGTTCGACTTTTTCCACATTACTGATTGCATAAAGGGGGGCATACATGTTTTACAAACAGCTCTTGTTTCACTATATACTATGTAGAAATTTTGTGAATGCAACTCCTCTTAAACCGGATGGCAGATTTTGCTTAAACTTCCAGGGATGAACAACCTTAATGTGTAGATGGCAGTAAAGGAAGGAATTTTTGCTGCAACCAAATTTAACAGAATTATGGCCCTTTGTTGATTTTTTCATTATATACTATGTAGAAAGTTTGTGAATGCAACTCCTCTTAAACCGGATGGCAGATTTTGCTTAAACTTCCAGGGAAGAACCACCTTAATGTGTAGATGGTAGTAAAGGAAGGAATTTTTGCTGCGACCAAATTTAACAGAATTATGGCCCTTTGTTGATTTTTAGTTTTCAACTTGTGGCACATGTAGTCCAAAAAATATTTGACCTAGAGTCATGAGATTGACAGAACAGTGGCGTGTGGGGGCATCCGTGTCCTATGGATACATTTCTAGTTATTGATTGAATTTGAATGAATGTACATCTGTTGACTTTTGTTTCATATACCACTTAATTGACCTTCAAAAGCTAAATTTATATTAACAACTTAACTGTTTCTACCACACTGACCATTAATGTAGCTTGATATTGTGATTAATATTTCTATATTGACATATTTCATTTTACCATTTTATTCAGGAGTACCCTCTTTTAACTGCCCTAATGACTCGGATATGTTTGAGTCTGAAGTAGCATTGATATCTGATAGAAGAGTTTCTATTAAAACTGACAAAACGGAGAAAAGCTGTACATACATGTGTCTAAAGAGCGAAAATTGCAGTGTTTCGAGATTTAAAGATGGAAATTGCTTCCATTATCTGTCAAGTAGTTATGGTATGTGGGAAATTAATGAGAAAACAAATGACTCATGGTTTGCAAAACTGTGTGCCAACGGTAAGTTTTTGTGAATGCAATTAAGTTTAACATTCATCTTTCAGTACTTGGATTTTTCTCAAGCTTTCTAATTTTCAGTCATTTCGTAGGCTGACAAAGCCAAACGTGATACTTAGTTCTGCTTTGTTTACTTACTGCTTTTTTGTGTTTTCTGTATTCAAAAATCACGTCAGGCGTTAAAATGTATATGTTGTCGTAAAATATACGATAAACAAAACAGCATTCACGAACACCTTTATACTAAACCACTTTGTTTAATGATTTGTAATACTCTGATTACAATACTAAATCAGTTTAACAACCACCGAATAAAAACACTAGATCGTACTGAACAAACAAGTAAACGACGTTTTTTCCCCAATTATTCAGAGCCCATTGGATTATTACAATCGTTGAAATCTGCTGATGGATCAATTATGACAAATGTTGAATTAATACATGAAAGTGCGGTTATAACATCTATTGGATATCCATTTTCATTCGGGACTGGACAAAATTATAACTGGATAGTACAATTTACAGAAGAGCTGTTTCCAAGACTCGTCTTTACAAACGTATCATTAGGTCAAGTCCATCAGGTGAGATTGTACTTCGAACACAATATATGCTACTGCAGGGGAACGGGCCGTTGTTAGGTTTAAACTTTACACCCATATTCAACGGAATTCTACAGACCGGCCGTTAAATTATACTTCATGTTTTTCATCGATAGAAATATAATACCTAACCTACTTTCAGTTGTTATGGAAACTAATGACTCTACTTATTCTTTAAATCTTTTAAAAATGATATTCATTTTACTGCATTTAAATACCTCAATTTCTTGAACTTCATTTTATTCAAAACCGACCAACATTTTAATTTACTTTTTCTAATATTTTATAAAAAGTAAATAAAGGCAAACTGGTATGATGACAATTATAATCTACACCTACTCTTGGATATATATTTTCAACAGTAACTTTGGTATAAACGAGTGCTGTATTAAAATGCGTATTTTTTTTTGTCTAAACAGGACTGTTATGACAAATTAATTATAAGCCAAGAGTTTGAACCCGTGGATAGAGGAAGAGAGATAGATTACAGTTTTAATGGAAGAGCATTTGTTGTTGAGACAGATAAATCCTTTGTAATCATCAGCTTTACTTCCTGTGTTGCTCCTAACAGAATTTTACACAGAGGATTCCGTGCAGTCATCATAGGTGAAGGTAATGTACTCGGTATCAAAATACTTTAAAATAAACAGATACAAATTAAGACAATTGGCATTTAAGTATAGGTTTGGCTAATCAGAGCCCTTTGGCTGGGAATGATCTAAATGTGACCGTCTTTGAATCAACGTTTGGCGTGGAAAACTTGTCCAATATATAGTGACTGTCTTTGCTGTCAAATGTTAATAAGAATTCGTCACAAAAAAGGTAGGATCCTCTTACAAACGTATATTATTTAAAAGTAGATTTAGTAGGTAAAACTTTTTTTATATAAAATGTTGTAAACACTGTGCGAAATATATCATTAGACAAATTTTGTTCAAATTTAGTCAGACTTTTAGGTTTGCTTTTTATATATTTATACACGAGCATTTTTGTGTTTTACATACCATGCCTTTTGTTTCCATTGCGTGTGTTAGAGATTCACCTAGCAGGGATTACTTTTATTTACACTGTCCTGTGACTTTGGAACATGGTGGGGGTAAGAGTGAGGTTGGGTGCGCACCATAAACCGGTTTAAGCTCCCCAGTGGTGTTTTTACCACTGACCGTTCCAAGGCGGTGCCCCACTGTGTTCCTTTTAATTGTTCGTTTTGTCCTCGTGTGTTTGCTTTGTATGCTAGTGTGTGTTGGTAGTGTATATGTGTGTGTGTACATGATTGTGTGTGTGTGTCGTGTGTGTGTGCGTGTGTGTGTGTGTGTGTGTGTGTTGGTGGTGTGCACTTCTGGGTGCTGTGGGGTTCGTTTTGGGGAGGCTGCGTTTTTGGTACGTGGCATTCCCTGTTTGATATTATTTTTGTTTTTTTGTTTTTGATGATCTTCAGTTTTCTTTTGGAAATAATATATATGGGTAAGAAGGTTAAACACGAATGTCAAATTGAGAAGGAAAAAAAGATGTTGTAAGAAGTACGTAACTTTGTCATGAGACTTAAGCACATGGTAAAATTATAGATCAACAGTGCAATAGTCCAAAATGAATATAATCATAGCCATATTAGCTTCTATTGGTTACCTTAAAATGAAATAGTAAAGCCATATATTATGTAGAAGTTTCTGAATTTTGAGAAAAGATTTCGGACATTGGGACTATGTACTAAAATTATCTTATTCTTCCGTTAAAAAGACTTATCTTCAATTATTTCATTTAAACTAAAATACTTTTGTTAACTGGACATGATAATAATATCTATACTCAGCAAAACTAGAAACGTCCCTGTTTTATAGCCGGTGAAGCTTTGTCTGTGTAGTTGCTACATGTTCAATGTACATGTATTTTAAACCCTGGCGATGTTCAGAATACGATCGTGTACAGTTTACCCGATACGCACGGTTTACATATCGGCCAGTAACCGGAACGGTCATTTGCACGTTTTGCACGTGCACGCTATACATGTCATCCATATGTTGATTCAGTTCATGTCGTACCATTCATGCGATAGGGGCTATTCTGAAAATTAAATTTTTTCTTTAATTTTTCACTGTTTTCGATATGCCACGGCTTTCCGAAAACGAGCGAAATCAGGCAATTGGGATGCTTGCGGGTGGGATGTCCGCCAGGGTAGTCGCGCGTCGGTTCGGGTGCTGTCGGAAGACGATTGATCGTCTTGCAGCCCAGTACCAGCAGACTGGAGCTTTTCACGACCGGCAGCGACCTGGTAGGCCTCGTGTTACGACGGCTAGAGCCGATCGTTTCAATACGTTGACGCACTTACGTCAACGTCAATTGGCAGCCACAGTCACTGCTATGCAAAACAGTGTCTCAGGGCAGACCATTCGCAACCGGTTGCGTCGTAACGCCCAACCAATCAGGGCACGCCGCCCGTGCACTGGTCAGATAATGACCCAATGTCACCGTGCTGCCAGGCTGTTATGGGTGCGACGTCATCTGAACTGGAGAAGGGCTGATTGGAACCGAGTTTTGTTCACCGATGAATCTCGGTTCACAGTCAGTCATGCTGACGGAAGATTACGGGTATACAGGCGTAAAAATGAAAGATTCGCCGATTGTTGCATTGTTGAGAAGAACAGGTTTGTGGGAGGGAGCGTAATGGTCTGGGGTGGTAATCATGGGAAACCGGAAGACAGATTTGGTTGTTGTACAGGGCAACATTAATGCACAGCGTTATGTTGCAGACGTGCTAAATGCATATGCCTTACCATTTATTCGTCAGCATGGTCCTGGTGTAACATTGATGCAGGACAATGCCCGCCCTCATGTAGCCAGGGTCACCACTCAATTCTTGCAGCAAAACAATGTCAACGTCATGCCATGGCCCGCGGTTTCCCCGGATCTCAACCCCATTGAGCACATATGGGATCAGCTGGGCCGCAAAGCACGAGCTAACTATCAGATTGACAATGTTCGCGATCTTACACGGGCGTTATAACAGGAATGGAGGAATTTGCCCAACGCACTGGTATTGCGTTACGTTACGCCGATGCGGCGTAGGATCATTGCATGCATTCATGCAAATGGTGGCCACACTCGGTACTAACGAGATTTACTGGATGTGCCACATTTCTTATTGAAATTCCATCTCTAAACATTCAATAACACCTTTCTGAGTTTTTGTGATTTTTGATTTTGACCCCTACCTCTCTTGACCGGTTATCTCTCGAAAAGTTAACAAGATAGCCAGATGCAATTAATTGGTTTTGATACAGAAATGAATGAACTTGTTTTTCTATTTTGATTCATAAAAGTAACCCTTTGGTTTTCGATAAATCTTTCCTGAAATATGGAGGGACGTTTCTATTTTTGCTGAGTATATAATATAAAGACGCAACTTCTAATTTTATCTCTAAAATACAACCTAGTTCCAAAGCATCATATTGTTACTAATAAAATACCAAAGGTATCTTGAGAGTTCCACTTTTCATATTGTTTTCTTTTCTTTCATCTTATTTTAAGAAATCCCGGCTTGTCATTCGAAATCGTCCGATACGTCTTTTGGAAACAAAGGAGATGGTATATGTACCAAATCGAAAATGTTTCTGACGTCCATGTCGATGTTAAATTACCCATTCGAAATTCAAGAGGAAAAGTGGGAAATAAGAGGCGATAAATATCAAACTATTCAGCTACATATGATGAATTTTTACGTTGTCTGTCCACGTGGTAAGTATTCATAACTGTGAAACCTTTAATGTTTAAGTAAGTACACAAATGTATTTAACACGATAGCATCTTATTCGACCTCTAGAAAAATTCTAACTGACCGTCCATATAATGCTGGCTGGATAATAATGACGTCAGTATGAAATTGTAGCGTGTAGTTTTTTCACCAATTATAGTAAACCAGTTAACATATCAGAGTATAAAACAGTTTGTTAATAAAAACTTTGTGTTATGACAGGTTCTTTATTAGGGATAATTCGTTAAATTGACAAACAGACATTATGAATACCGTTATTATTATTTTTCATTTCTTCGAGTGTAACTCAATGAAGTTTGGGCCAGACAATTGGTATTTATGTTTAGCGTTGTTTTTCGAGATTCAGGATAAGGTTAACTAACTAATTTAAACAAAAACAAGTCATCGTGTTAACATTTGATAAATCAGCGTACACGAATGTCTCAAGTGCACGTAATGGTTTTTTAATGTATTATTAACAACTTCTTTAAAATCCATTGCCAAAACGGCACTAGATATCATTTTTATACACAGTTGAAGAAGTTCAAATGTCTCTTCTATTCTGTTCTACAAAGCTCTTTCACTAACGGAGGACTTAGTTAATCAGTAATCCATGCCTTTGTAGAGCCTTCACTTACTCTTTTTGTCAGAGAAAACCTTGTATGAACACTGTGTTTGATAAACGAAGTTCTTAAATATTTCAATAATGGCATTATACATCTGTACATAGCTTGTGGTTTCAATAGCAATTAAATACAAAACAAAAACTGTGTGCGAGACAAGTTAGATAAAAGGACAGCCACAATGTATACAGTTACAGATGCTTCTTCCGCTTGTCTTACTCAATACCTTGAACATGATTTTAATATGGATGTAAAAATCGATAAACTTGTGAAAGTAGCAATGACTGATAAAAGAACTACATGTACCAGAAGCGACAAGTAGATAAAAAATAGGAAACGTCTGTACGAATAAAAGAATAACTTTTGTTGTCATTTTGCTTGTCGGATGGGCCCAGAAAGCTTTAAAAAACTGCATACCGTTTAGTCATGTTGTAAGTTTACCCCATGAAAAGTATGTATCTGTACTCTTTCATATGTTACTTATTCGGATAAACATAGACTGATGATAACATGTAAAACGGATCGGTTATAATAGAAGCAATGACGTTTTGGGGATAGCATGAACTTTCATATACCTACGTATAGAAACAACAGTAGAAATATGTATGCTAAAAATCTAATGTTTGGCAACAATTGTTAAATATCGTCGTATTCATTTTACTCCCATAAATAAAGTTTGGTGGGTATATAGGATACAACTTGTCGGTCAGTTGGTCGGTCGGCCGGTTTGTTGGTTTTCTGGTCCGTTCCATATCATTTCGGCACCCGTAAAGTAATAAACCGTATGCGCGGATTAATAAAAGCAACAGTTACCGTATGGAACACGTTCTGTCTGTATGGATTTAAAATGCTATACCAACAGCTCCAGAATATTAAAAAATTAGACATCTGAGGCAAATGCTGACTCTTTTAGACAACCTTAAAACCGACCTTGCACACGATTTTACCAGGCAGGAAAATTTTCAGTTTACCCTAGTTCACTTACATGCCCTTGTTGGATTTGTGTTTTGACTGCATGCAAATATATTTTCATAGTCATAAGGCAGACATGTCATGCTCAAACCCAGGTATATTGATATCTTAGTAGAATGCTAAAGTCGACCTCTCTGAAATAAAAAAGTCCACGCTCGTCGAATTTTGATGAAATTGGGTCCAATGTCCATCTCATCAAGACATGTGTAGAGCCCATGTTTCAATCCCGCCAACGCCAGATCAATTCAGACTTTGACGTCATTCGTTTTTCGTGTCTGCTCCATATCTCTCGAACCGCTAAAGGCAGTTTTATGAAATTTGGTACATATTATCATCTCAACAAGTCAACGTTCAGAGTTTATATCCCAACCCCTACAGCTGAAGGCCGTTGTCACACGTAGGGTCATGTCATGAAACTTATTTTCTGAACCCCTTGAAGGATTTTCCTGAAAGAATGGTCAATATGTTATATCGTTCAAACGATCAAGATCAATGTCACAATAGAGGAAAACATATTTCAAGACTATAATCTCTTTAATCTCTTTGAAGAATTATATGAACCTTAGGTCAGAACATTATTATTTTTCAACTGTGCCAGCTTAAGTTCAAGGTCACAATTATTGGTCAATTTTTCTTAAGACCCTACAAGGATTTTTTTTTATCAAACTTTGGTCTACCTACAATATCAAAAGGATGTGCACAGTATATGCTTTGATTCAGTGTCAAGATCGTAGTTAGTTATCAAATCCACATGACTTATTTCTTTGTTCACTTTATAACTCCCACACCACATGCTGGATTTAAATAAGCATGTCACAAATATTTATAATATCATTATTGAAGTTAATGTAATAGAAGAGTTTATTGGGGGTATTGTAATCACCTTCAGAGAAAATTCATGTTTTTCGTCGATATCATTCGGCAAAAGAGAAAAGGACAGATATAAATGGGAAGTGAAAAGAGAAAACCAGTCTTCATGACAAATTCTTCTAAACTATTTTTATGCATTTTAGAATCTGCCATAATAATTATGTAAATATGAAATACATGATGACTGAAAAGTCACCCACGATCACATTTTATAATTATGAGAACCTTTAAAGAATTGGTTGCTATTCCAACGCGCATTACATTTTTCAATCAATGATAGAAGTTACTGCTAGAAACTATTTCTTGACAAAACAAAACCGTAAACAAATCATGATATTTTATTAATTTAAATGCAAGACTATAATCTTTTTTTTTTGAACCTTAGGTCAGACAATTATTTTCACTGCCATTAAGCAAGGTCACAATATTGGTCATTTTCTTAAGCCCCACAAAACCCCTACAAGGTTTTAAAAAGTTAATACAACTGTTTGCGACTATTTATTTCCGTTTACACAATCGATAATGTAAAAATCATTAAACAGTTAACCCTATTCTAACGCACAATTTCATAAAACGCAAGCATTAAAAACCCGTTCGATTTCCCGACTATATAAACGTTAATGAACCGTTACAAATTTAAAAGACGTACATGTAACCTATCAGAAACCACGTGACAACAGAAGTGGGTAAGAATAAATTTTAAACTTCCTTTGTTACCTAACTCAATCTATTTGTCTTAATGCCATAAAACTACAACAGATGAAGGAGAAGATCGTTCAAGATTTGCTATATTTGATGCCTTAGAGAAAACATATTGCAACACTGACTTACCCCCAGACATAATTAACTCAGAGACATCCACGATGGAAGTGATATTTCAGAAGTCAAAAGGGTCTTCGAAAATGTTAATTAGAAAGGAAGGGTTCCGTCTATGCTATTCAATAAGAAATGACAGAAAACACAGTATTCAGTTCTCTAGAAAATCGATTGTCAAAGGTAAGAGCATTTTTTAAAGAAAATACGACGGTCAAATAGTTTGGCCAACAGTAAGGAAGTGAACGAGCGACGATTTAAAAACACTGAAATTTTCTATGCGTTCTTTCTTTGATATTTTCATGGAATTCTTTGATTTATTTTGTCCGTAGGGTTATCTACACAATAACTAGACTAACGTATGAAATTTTGTTTTAGTGTTAAGTTCCGATTGATATTATTTGTGCTTCGTTTGAAGTACCAAATGCAGACAATCTGTAAAAAAAGCTCTAAATAAACAATTGAACGTATGAATATATTCAGGCACCTTCATGACTTTGATGTTTTCATTACGAAAACGGGGCAAAGGAACATTTATATTTTTATATTTTAGCCACACTGCATAGTTTTTTCGGTAAAAGTACTTTGTGGGTTTAAGTATGAAACTGATATTCATAATGATCATCATGATTTAAAGAAAGACACGTAGCGCTGTTTTATACTCTTGACAATTATCAATAATGGTAATTCTCAATTAGTGATTTTACTAAACTACTTACTAAATTAATCTGTATAAAAAAATTACATTGTATTTTTATTAAATATATCTGGATATGGCTTAATTGTTTTAACTGTCTTGTGAAGTTTATTCTCATTTCAGTCTTAACTTGGAATTACTTATTTCTCACATGTATTCAAAGTACTCATCGTTTTAAAATCGTTTTATATAACCATGATATAGACATATTAACATGACAGATACGCATTTAGATAGTATTGAGTTATTCGTTTGCAGTTTGCTCTCCGACATTTCGGAAATGTTACTATGTACTTCGATTGAATAACACGTGGGATATGGCAGACGAAATATGTAGGAAATGTAACATGGAGCTTGTTTCTGTTACGACACGATATGAATGGCTCTTTGTGAGTTCTATATTGAAAGAACGTATTAATTCCGACAGTGCATTTCTGCTTCAAGACCACAACCGTGCAAACTTGCAAACGGCACATATCGGTAAGTGAAACAATTTCCTCGAAACCTCATGTACCCATTTTTATCAATGTTTTTATGAATGTTTGAGTTTGCATTTGATTTGAACTCACAGTTTACACTTCCATTCACATATATTTATCATTTAAATAGGGTTGAGCGAAAAAGCAGTTGTTACTCCTTATATATTTAATTGTAGTAACAACTGTTTTGCGCCAAATCATTGCAGTCTGCAATTGCTGTATGATAATTATATAGTCGTACCTTTAAATCCTTGTTTACGATAATCCGGATTATATCACCAGTTTTATGATGCAATTTTAAAATTACTGTGCATACTTGACAATGAGAAAACTTTTTAGACAGTATGAGTTTCATATTCAAGACCCTTAACATTTACTAGAGATTAGTTATTTAGTTTTAACGTGTTTATTTTACATTGATTGCAAAACAAGTTCCTTTCAAATTATTTAAACTTATCTCGGTAACGGCTTCCAGGCGTCTGACTTTAAGGGATTGTGGAGGTCGCGATCAAATGTTGTTGCCTGAATGCGTACCGACGACCTCCAGGTTAGGTGTCCGACGCTCTATTCCTACATCATGGCGCCTCCCATAAAAAATAAATACTTTCATATAGATAAATTAACTATAAACTACTTTCTGTACTATTTACATATATATTTGAACATTTATATGGTATTGTTTTGATAATGTAACAGTTACATAACAAATCTGCATGTTCACAATAGGTTTACAACCACTCCTAAAACGGTAGAGCATAAAGTCATTCAAGAAAGGTTGTTTGTTTTACAATTTCTAATATAATATTCCCATTAGAAGTAAGTTCTTCAACCGCACAACTTTAATGTTATAAAGTACATGCTAGTGACTAAGTGCAGGCCAATATTGATAAAGGTCGCCGACTTCAAAAGATTGAGCTTCTCATTGCTTGAGGGTCATTGAACCGAACCCCTCACTGTTGTGACTCTTTGTGTGAGAAAAATCGCAAATTGTTACTGACAATGGGAGTACACTACTTGTCCTTTCCAGGAACAATAGTTACGAAAATATTGGATAAATGAAATGTTTAAATGTTGAAATATTAATGATCATATCTGAATATGGAAATTACGAAGGTTTTTCCTATCAAAAAACTAGATGAATGGGTATTATAAAACCAAAGCACTATTTTTGGTCGCATTTTACATCAAGTCTTCATACAAATTGCTGCGATCGTTTGTTTCAATTGCGTATGTGTAAGGTTTGAAACTTGAACATTACAGATAAAAACTAGGTCACCAGAAAAAGAGGGTCAATATATCTGATGAAAAGATAACCATGCTTGGAGTCTAGAAATCACATTTCATTTTGTGAAAGTTGTAAAACTGACACATATTACATTGACATCTATATATCTATACAAATGTGAATTTTAGAGGCGGAGGGATATTTTCTACTGTCTGTGTTTAGCGGCATAGGGTATTATTGTTCTAGAAAATATCTAACTATAAGGAGTAATAGTGATAATTTCAAATTTATTAGGAATCAAATGATGCATTTTTACATCATTTTTACATTATCACAGTGAAGTTTGTGCTCATTATTATGGGACTAAAATAAGTGTTTAAATTAACAAAAACTTCGTTCTTATTATATATTAAGTGGAAATGACAATTATGAGTGCATCAATGGCATGTTCTCAAGGGAGGCAATTTCGTCAATAATCCAGCGAATGCTTAGGAAATCTAGCAGTAATGTTTAAATTCTTATTTCAAAAAAGCTTAGCTTTTATCTTCTTCAATGATCGTTGCTGATCTTATGACATATTTTGATTATTTCAAGGCTTAAGACGTCAATTAGATGGTGATGGTAAGAGAAAATTCATTTGGAAAAATGGCTCTCCAAGGACATATTCTGCTTGGTATGACATTAATTTTTATTAATATGTATTCCATCCCATAATTTATAAGGCTTTAAAATCGTTGGTTCTTTTTCGCTATTTTTTAAAAATGAACAGGATCGTGATTTATTGATTTCGCGCATTTTAGCAAAAAATGAAAGAAATTTTTTAGCGGAAGCGTGTGGATTAAACGATTTACGTTACCGCGAGAAAGTTTTCTTTGTCACTGTGCAAATTTTGAAAACGTATTAAGGGACGTAATCGTCGATGATCCGTGATTTATACATACGCCGATTATCCTTGGCAGTATTCCGTTAGTGGACTCTATTTCTCAATTTAGGATGGCCTTTAATCCCATTTAACCATGAGTGTAAGCCGTCAGTAACTGTGAAAGCGAGACAGTAAGTGGCTAGTTCATTCTTTTGATTTAGGTGGGCTGTCCGCGCCTAATAATTGTTGACGATAGGCTCTGTACGCGCAGACATCTTTTGTGCTAACGGACAACAGGTTTACAATTGAATATAACGTATTAACTGTGTGATTATCAATTGCTACATGTAAAAACACACCAGTAAATTTACTACGATTTTTATGTAAGTTGAATAATTTATCTTTTTTTTTTAAAATGGATAAATTTCAATTGATCTGCGGTGAAGGCATAATGTTAATTTTGTATTTCTTCCCGTTTCAAATAATCAATTCCCTTTTCAAATAATAAATTTCCGTTTCAACTTATCAATTCCCATTTCAAATAATCAATTCCCGTTTCGAATAATCAGTTCCCGTTTCAAATAATCAATTACCGTTTCAAGATTTTTAACTACTACTAATGGGAGGACATAAATCACGATTGTTGAATTCGCGGAATATCAAAGTCCGCAAATATAGCGAAAATTAAAACTCCGCGATGAAAACTCCATATACAGTAGTAATGAGTGGTGAAGTAATGGCATATGTAATTGAAAGTAACGTATTTGCTTTTAGAAAACAACATCCTAGATGATAAAGAAACGCTTAAAAATATTACATTCCATCATTTTTAATAAATACCGTAAACCTAAAATTATAATGGCTAAATTAAAAATCTCTTGCAGGAAAGCGGGATACCCTCGTTTTGGAGAGGATTGTACAAAAGTGGATATAATGTCACAATTAAATGAATCTTGGGTAACATCATTCTGTACAACAGATATTGCGCAATACTTTGTGTGTCAGTCATTTAAAGAAATGAATTACCAAAAGCATGACCAGGATTGTAAGTAACGTTCATTCGTATTTGTCACATTGTCACTGCATTGTACTACATTTGTAATTAATACCCTTTTTATGCCCCCGAAGGGTGGCATATTAAAATCGCACCGTCCGTCCGTCTGTCTGTCTGTCTGTCCGTACCCCACTTACGAAAGGTTGAGTACAACTTAGCACTGTGAGGTTCTTTTGAGTTCATTCCGTCATTATGGGGTTAAAAATGGCATTGTGGGGTTAATAACTGTATTGTGGGTTTGAAAAGATCAAAGAAAGATCAAAGGGATAACCTCACAAAGTCCGTCTGGTAAGTGCGTCCCCACTTACAAATTCGTGTCCGGACTGTAACTTTGTTATGCATTGAAGGATTTTAAAATAACTTGGTACAAATGTCTAGCACATCAAGACGAACCTGTGGCCCCGCAAACACCCACATCCCTAGCTCAAAGGTCAAGGTCACACTTAGAGATTGAAGGTAATGGATGCCTCTATATATGCATATATGCACACGTTCGTGTACGCATGCATTGAAGGATTTTATAATAACTTGGCACAAATGTCAATCTCATCAAGACGCCGTGTCGCGTGCAAAACCCACGTCCTTAGCTCAAAGGTCAAAGTCACACTTAGAGTTTGAAGGTAACAGATTCCTCTATATATATGCATACATTCGTGTCCGGACTGTATCTTTGTCATGCATTGAAGGATTTTATAATAACTTGGCACAAATGTCTAGCACATCAAGACGACGTGTCGCGTGCAAGACCCACGTCGTTTCCTCAAAGATCAAGGTCACACTTAAGAGTTTTTAGGTAATGGAATCCTGTATATATGCATACATTTGTGACCAGAATATAACATTGTTATGCATTGAAAGATTTTAAAATAACTTGGCGCAAATGTCTAGCACATCAAGCTGATGTGTCGCGCGCAAGACCCATGTCCCCGACTCAAAGGTCAAGGTCACACTAAATTTAATTGAATACTGTATGCATGGTAACTCTGTCATTTATGTAAGAATGTAAAAATTACATAGCACATTTATTGAGCACATGGAGAGGACACCTATTTCGGGGGCATTCGTCATTTGTGAGGGATAGCTCTTGTTGGTGTATTTGTTTGCAATTAACATCGTGAAAATGCATTCAATATAGCGTGCATTCGCATTGTAAGTGTAAACGTGAAGTGCGCGCCCGTATATCAAAATACTAGTTTATCTCTTACTGTCAAATATTTTGACTTACTGAGTTTGTTCAATATCATATGATATCGAACGTTTACCAAGTTGGAAACTACATGCTTTCAGGGTGGTTTTAAGAGCCGTATGTGTGTACTAATAACTTGTTTACAAAATTGGAAATGAACGAGCTTTCTATCAAATGTGATACCAAAAGTGAAAGAATTTCAAAGACTTTTGAGACAAGTATCATTTCTTTTCTGCGAATTTATTGTGTATGTTACACATATCGAGAACAGCGTTTTTACATAAAAATAAATTCACCTATATAAAATGATGTCATATCCGTTATAATAATGGTTGAAGTCTGAACGTAAAAACATATTATTTATAATATTCTATATTTACACAATCTTACGCTCATATGTCATGTAAAATAGAAAGATCTTAATATCTAAATATCTGGATATATAACTGTTCATTGAAGATATGATATCATTATAGCTGAAGAAGTTAGGGATTTGAGAAACTGTATTGGACGGTACAGTGAAATTTCAGTTTAGCTGTCAAAAAAAAAAATGGTGATAGATATAGTGTGTTAATAAAAAACAGTATATGAACATCATATAGTTTTTAGCGGGACAGTGATATTGTCAATCCAAGGAGACTACTGTCGCACGAAGCAGAGTGAGACCGTTCTTCTCCGAAGGTTGGCAATATTACTGTCCCACTCAAAGCTATGTGATATTAATTTAATTATACCGATAAAACAAAATTATAATGTTATTGTCTGCATTTTCTGGATGTATATCAACTACTGGAAATACATTACGATTGTTTTATAGAAAATATTACTTAATATTGCGAATAGTGTTTAACCTGTCGTATGGCTGACAGTACATATCGTAGCGGTAAAAATACATACTGCTCTGTCGATAGGAGTTTTGCATTTACAATAAAATTGAGGTGTAATAATACAAACTATTCTACAAGCAACTGGTCTGTAAAAACATAATACTATTCAGTACATGTACCACACTCAATATCTAGTGAACGGCAAAAGACGAAACTTAAATGAAGAATGTAATTGTCGAGATACTTATTTCTGACATTAAGAGTCGAATAAATCAGCAAAAAGCTTAATCTATGAATACAACTTACAGATAGTTTTAGACAAATCAATAGATTCTGACACTACAGATAAGCGCGAGTGCTTTCCGCCTTAACAAGCTTCCACATAGAAGAAGTCCCTTAGATCTCATCTTGCTCAGCAAGCTAGCTGATTCAAACTTCAACTAATACCTTGATATACCTCAGTACATTATTTGTTCAGTGAAAAAATAGAACAAGAAGTTAGTACACGTTTTGCTCACACTTAAACATGATTCTAAAAATGACAAAAAACACCTCAAATCAGATAGATGAAATGGAGACCATCGGAAGTGTTAACATCCGACTTAGTAAAGCCTAGATCAGAGGCACTAAAATAGACAATTTACATGATTCAGTTCATAAGCCACAGAAGAAATTGCTGATACAAGACGGTATATCATGACATGTCTGTAGGTTGTTTGCCTACACAGACACGAGAAGATCAACATTATGCCAGACTGCATCAATGGACAAGTGACCGTTCAGTCCTGATTTCCATATCAACAAAGGTCAAGGTTATATTTGTTATTTCAGCCGGAGAATCGTTTTTTTGATCATCAAATGGAATGGAAAACGCAATAGTATATCTTACAAGACACAGATGCTTGGGGTCTTGACCCCACCCTCTTAGGCCTGACCCTCACACTTGCTCACTGCAGTACTTTTAAATACATCCTACAACTGCGTGTAAGCTAACTAAATACAATTACAATTCCTTATTCTACTTACCTACTGATCACATGTTTATGGTGACAATGTATATAAATACAACATTTGAAACAACGATTTCCTCTTTCACATCCCAGGTATACTCTTTATGTCATTTCATAGATAGTACCGATACGAAACTAAAGGCACCCGGCTATGCTCTTTATCGATTGTGTAAAAATGAAACCATATAAACATTTCATATACTGCGATGCGGGGAAACCTATTTTTATAACTTCATGTATATACTAATTGTAATTTGTGCAGGAGTTAAGACTTAAGAAAAGAAGTGTTTTTCCTCGAAATTATCTTAATTTAACCGTACGGTAGTCGATGTAGTTTAGAGTGGTATTTTATTCATAAAAGTGTTTCACATTGGAAAAACCGGTTAGTTATTCCTTACTTACACACATGCCTTAAATATGCGATTGGAGTTTTCGGTTGTTTCAAATCTTGTAATAATATACGTTCCGTACAACATTGGACAAGTATAGATTGGGTGGCGAGTCCATACCCCAAGCATCTGTGTTACAAGTTCCTGCCTAATATATCAATTACAATGCGTCCAATAATACAAAAAATAAATACATGTACGACTTTTCCGACGGAGAGGAAAAAGATTCCCATTTATTTATGTGCATTGTTCATCGCCCCGATTGGATGAGTAGTAGAGCGGGTTTTGTGCGAAAGGATAAGCGATTCTTTTTTCTTGGGTCAAAATTGACAATACAGTGAGGGGTCAAGGAAGAAACAGATTAAAGGTCGGTGTTTTGAGTTTGAGCGGCAGAAAATGGATCGTCAATGACGTTTAACAGACTTGTATTATCTGCAAGCAGACGAATGTTAACACACATCATTAAATTTACATGGGGAAGCTAAGTGGACAAAAGCTTCTTTCCACGCACACGGAAAAGTCGATGAAGATAGTGATTGATTAAATAGGTCAAATAAGGGAAAAGACAATTCTGATCAGAGCTCCTTTAAAATTTTATTGTTTATACTATCTCGGTCGGATGCCTTCCCAGTGGAGAGGTAATCCAACGCATTCTTTACTTTAAAAGGGGTGAATGTTATGCGTCGCTGCTTGCCGGAGTTTTTAATATTGTTTGCGACCGGAAAAAATGAGTTGCAAATATCTAAATATCTAAATGCTGCAACGAACTTTTTTACCAAAACTTATCTGATTTTTGCTTCTAAGTACATTTTACCGTCGGAAATTGAATCAGCCAATCAGAATGGACGGTACAACAAAGTTATGTTAAATAAATGTTTTTGGACCTAATTAATCAATTGACTCCTGTACTTCAACTTCAGTCATCAGTGATTTGAAGCTATTCTCATATGTTTCGAATGAAGCGTTATCATCTGCAGTCCTTCCAAAAGACAGCTGGATGCTTTTTTCCTAAATGTTCTTTTATCTTAGAAGTAATAAAGATATTTATGTTTTTGAAAGTTATAAATACATAAGAAAAGTCTGATAATTTATATTATAATTCTAATAGTTCCGTTTGTCAGATAAACAAGAATAAAAAACTGTTGTATTTCGACCAATAAACACCGTTTGAAGACATGGTTCGCTATGACGCGAAATTACACCTTGTGACGTACTAAAAATGTTTGCGTAAAATAAAGACCGCTGCTTTTCTTTCTTTTTGTGATGTTTTGTCATGTTAGAATCGAAGTAATATCATTTTAGCTCTGATAATTGTCTAATAAAACGGTTTGTTGTTCAGCTGTTTAGTTATAAACCGGACAGTGGTTTTTTGATGCGCATTAGAACTCAAAGTCGTTATTTATTAGCAAATGAACAACGCTAAGAATGAATTATCTTAAATGCGAACATAGTCATTGTGAACAGATTTATTGTGTGTATAAATGAGTTATTACATATTTCATATTGCATCTAAATAAATAAAATTAGTAAATACAGTTATTTGTTTCAGTATGTGTATGTCGAAATGGATGGATGCAAAATTCAATGAGTTGCTACCATTTCAGTGAACAGAAGATTACATGGTTTCGTGCCTCCGTATGTATTTAAAAAGTGTTTCCGATATAAGAAAGGCTTATGAAACGTTTGGTACAATTAGGTGCATTAAGCCTAATTCGGTAGATTTCTTTACATAATATATGTGTCTGCCGTGATTACTAGTAATATTTGTGGAGAAACATTAATTACTGGTCCAGTAGAGCCTACTATAACTACATATTAAGTTAAGAACAAAGTTCTAGTCAATGCATTAAAATGTTAAATTTGTAATTCAGCGTTTTCAGCTTCATAAATGAGAAAAAACTTAAGTCTGTAATTCATAATTGTTGCACTAAATGTTTAAAAATCATATTATTAGACTACATGAATAGTGATTAAATGGTTGAAGTTACACTATTCTTTTTTTTTGTATTTCAACATTTTGTATTGCAAGTTTTTCTCTAATGTAAAAGCAATGAAGAGTATTCCATTTTATGTAATGACTAGCGACACGGGAAAATGGGCCTTCGGACAAAATACTTGGAAACTAGATTTCTTGCATAGTTTGAATAAACTTTATATGTATATCAATATAGGAAAATTTCAGTCACCTACGCGCAGTAGATACAAAATTGCAACATTCTGAAAAAGTAAACATAAGGCGTCATTGTTCACTCTAAAAATGACGTCACATACCATAATTTGACGTCAAAACACGCTTTAATTTACATGGGCAGTAAACAGCATCATTTATCTTTGGTTGCAATTTTATATACTCTTTCGATATATATCATATCTGGTAAAATATTTAATGTTTTCGTTCCACGATATGCTTTTTTCATAGGGTATATTAGTAAAAAGAAAAAAAAAAGAATAATTTCAAATCGCTGTTGCCATAGTAATGGTCTTGAATGATTTTAAAGCAAATAGTTCGTTTCTGTTGAGGAAAATATAGTGGCTATCAGTTTTTAACATTAATTTTGAATTTAAAGAGGGTGACAAAAGTGTAAATTTTATGTTATTTACAATCAATTATTGTCGAGTGATGTGACAAATGTCCGAAATGTTTGTCAAATGAATTTCCTCAATTAAAGGACGGCTTTTTTTAACTAGAGCTATCACTCTTGTGATTGAATATCTGAGTTATACCACAATTTTACCAATTTCGTCGCCATAGCAACCATAACTTTGGTCCAGGATACACAACAAAATAATATCTTGCACAGCTACTTTTTATGATATTTATGTGTACAAACACTCATTGCAAACCCTTGAAAACTGAAGGAAGAGTTTGCTTCCAAAACTACATATGATTAATAAAATTCATGCAATACAAATATATAAGTTCAAAGGTGCATTACTCTGCAATGCCTTACTGGATACACACAAAAATTGTGTCATGCACATAGTTATTATGTGTATACACATTCATTTGCTCCACAATCTAACTATACCTAGAAATTAGAAATGTCTGAGCATGAAGGGGCATAACTCTGCAAAACACTGATGGTTACACACTCAAATTTTCAAACTCCCCGCAACGTTTACTTCCCCTTACAGTATACAGTAACCACTGCAATCACAAACCGATTTTACAAAATTTGGTTAAAATTTCAAAAAGTTTAAATTTGAATTTTAGCTTTAGTTTTTTGCGGTAGGGATAATTTTATAAAACATTTAACTGTCAAGATGTCTAATAAATAGAGGATAATAGTTGGTTTGGGTGTAATATCACGTTATAATTTCACCGAGTGGGCACCAAAAGTGATATTTTCACAATTGGCGAGGCCGCCAGTGAAAATAACTACTTTTGGTGTTCAGAAGAGGACTATCGTGACTCTTTCTGTTTATGTTTTGTCTCAAACTCACTTTGATTGAGTTTATTTCAATAACATGTCGAAAATCGCGGGAAACGTCACCAGAAAGCATAGCAAACATGACGTCATGTTAACGAAGTCATCGTCATATGGTTTCCAGCATTTATTACGCTCGGTATGCTTTTTGACAGTAATCTGGGTAAAAGATTTTGATAATTTTCACTGAGTGGACAGTAAGTTTATCGGGATATAATCCACTGTTAAATATCCACTTTCGAAATACCACCGAAAAACATTTTAAAAAAGTTAATTCAAATAGTGATTTTAATATAATTGTTAATTGCTGTCACGTTACATTTTCCATCATCACGTGGTATCTTATGAAGGCAGTGAGACCCAATCAAATCGCTGTGAGGAGTTTGTAATTGTGTATTGCAAATCTACTCTTCATGGTTATAATGTGTACCAATATTCATTGCAATTCTTTCAAAACAAAACACAAATTGTGTCTTGCATATCTGCTTTTCATGATATTTGTTTTTGCCAATATTCAGTGCAATTCTTCAAAAACTGAAAAAGGAGGACGCTCGACAAACTACATGAAATTTATACGATAGCAATGGTATAACTCTGCAACGCCTTGATTGATACGCACAAAAATTGTGTCTTACACATCTACTATTCATGGTGATTAAATGTGCCACTATTCAATGCAATCCTTTGAAAAATGGAGAAGTTTTATTCACAAATTACCTAAAAATAGTTGATGCTTTATGAAATTCATGCATTAGAAAAGTTTAAGTTCAAAGGGGAATAACTTTGAAACACCTTGATGGATATACGTAAAATTGTGTGTTTCACATCTACTCCTCATGCTGTTTATATGAATGTATAGTCATTGTAATCCTTTGAATAATGCAAGAAGAGTTCTCTCTACAAATTATGTTATAAAAAGTAGACCCCCGAAAACTTCGTTTGTTGGGGTACATTAACAGTTAGTTGAAGAGAATATAGAAATTCTTGGTAATTACTAAGTCAAAAAGACATCAATATTTCGATAATTGTAACCATGTATATGTTTCCACATTCTCTGTGACAACGGTTCAAGTTATAAACCTATTTAAAGTGTACTTTAGGACCTTAAATCATTCACAATGGATTGGGGAACCACCTTAAAAAGAAACAAATCTACTCTTATCTTAAACTTAAGCTGTAAGCATATAGATGACAGAGTATTAAACTTTACGGTATGTTCGTACATGAATAAAAATTACAAATACCAATATAAAATAATTAAAGATACTTTTTCATTTCGTATGAGTTCGTATTAACTCTAATTTTATCTTTAAAATTTATGAAATGTGACTACAGAAATTTCACGTTGCTCTCCCGGTGTACATGTATAACCTTTCGTAACGAGACACCTGGTTAATCGTTTTGTCACATAATATGTATTGTACGTAATCGCTACTAAAATTGTATACAGCGATCCATGTACATGTATAGACCTTAGAAAACCAAAGAAAAAATACGGTCCAAAGCGTACTTTAGAACACACAAAATGACTATCGAGAGTGATGTCATTATGATGTTGTCAAAATTTGTGTCACAAATGTTTCTTCAACCAATGATGTTGCTCTGTCAGTCATGAATACACTGCCTCGATTTTTACAGCTGATTGCACTCATTGAATTAGATCAAGAGTAAATGAGGTCACATTTACAATACAATATATTAGGCTCATATTACCATCAATTATTAGATCCAGGTGAGTAATATGAAAGGAAGATGAATAATTACAGCGTAAGAGCGCCATAATGATACATGTAGTCGGTGCAGATTTCATTTAGACTAGATAGGTATATCAAACACATCTGGTCACTTTTACGTTCCTGATAGAATGGGTTCAGTTTGCTCTAATTAAGAAATAACCAATGCTGTGCTAACCAGTCGGTGTTTTTCCCATAGATTGTGTTTTAAAGCGCATTTTGTTTATTATAATTTAGAATATACGTCTTAATAAGTCTGTGATGCGAAATATTTTTGTATATCCCACGCAATAGCGAATAGATTTTATTGCGAAAAAACGTTGGATATATGGGAGTGTATGAGCCCGTTTTTTTCTTTTATACGGTAGTATACGGGATGTATACAGACCAAGTGTATGATCTCGTATATGGGACATCTGATGAAGTCCGTATATGCATCATAGATATACGGAAGTCTGTATTTTTTCGAGATACGCTACCTGATTGACTGCAAAAAAGGTAAAAAAAAAAAAAAACAGTTTAATCCGGTTTAGTTACATTTATGACACTTTAAATATTTTTTAAAAGTCGTCAGAATAAAAACAACGACTGTAAGGACATGAACCTATAAAACTTAAAATTTCATACCCTAAATTAAATTGATTTGCAATACACAATTACAAACTCCTCACAGCGATTTGATTGGGTCTCACTGCTTTAATAAGATACCACGTGATGATGGAAAATGTAACGTGACAGCAATAAACAATTATATTAAAATCACTATTTGAATTAAAATGTTTTTAATGTTTTTCGGTGGTATATCGATAGTGGATATTTAACAGTGGATTATATCCCGTAAACTTACTGTCCACTAAGTGAAAATTATCACACTCTTTTACCCAAATTACTGTCAAAAAGCATACTTTTTTGCTAAGATTATTCGATGCAAGATAATTTGACCCACTGACAATAAAGGTTTACAGAAAAGAATTTGTAATATTTGTTATTTTATTTATTTTATTTATTTATTTTAATCTTTTAATTTCCTCATGTGGTGCACGATTTCAAATGGTCAAGGTCTGTTTTGACTGATAAAATATATGAAACCAGTCTCAGAAAGTGAATCAGAATAAAGCTTTCCACTCCGTTTATGCATACATTATTAGTTGATAACTCAGTTGTTGTAACGCAAGGAGTTTCAAACGGGGCTATTTCCCGTCTATTTTTATCTTATGAGTAAGTGATACCGACTACTTTTCACTATATGTAACTTCTATGTAAAATTCCCGATATATGGTCAGGTTTAACAACTAATTTAATGTTTGTGGTTAATGTATCAAATTGCATTTAATAAGAAAGCTAAGATCGTAAGCTTTTCAATAATGCAAATATTGTGACAATATCGCAAGAAACCATGTCAGACAGACATATTACAAAATAGCTTATTTTCTAGTGATTATAAGCGTAATACAGTCAGTTTACCCGAAGTTCAAGAGAGATAACTCTCAACTTTACTCGATACGCTTCGGATATCTACGCTGTGCAGTCTCTTTGTTATATTCGCGATGTTTTCACAAAACTTTGATTCAGTTTGGTCATTTTTAAGAAAACAGAAACAAAAAATACAAACTAAACTATTTTAGCTGTCGGTGTAATACTGTTGAATATACATTTCTTTTAAATATTACGCAACTGTATTTCACGAAAATTGAAATGAACCACGTCTTGACGGGTGAGCTTATTTATTATATATTCTTTAATACAATCTTTGTAACATGTTAATGCTCAAACTCAATTTAACAGTATTATTATTTTTGTATGCCTGTTTCAAATAAAAAAATCTACATTTCGTTTGCTCTTATTAAATTCTTTAGCGGCGACCTTTGATGCTTTGATGCTTTGCATCAATGGTTTACTTGTGCGCTAACGCCAGCGAATCGAAATCGCTGGTCGTTAACTCTGTGTTCTCTTTAACGCTGAAGAGTATGCAAGAACGTTAAGTCTGTGCAAAAACCGTTCGTGTATAAAGATTATAGATTAGTATCTAGATTCGTGTGCACTTCTGGGTGCTGGGGGCCCCCTTTGGGGAGCCCCCTTTTTTGTGGGGGTACGTGGCTTTCCCTGTTTGATATTTTTTTTTTCGTAGTATAAACACGTTGTCGGGTCTAAACGTGCACTATGCAAAATGTATGCTATTTCATGTTCAGTTCCGAAATACTTTTTTGATCGGCGGTAGAAAAGCATCAGTATAACTAGATTCCGGTGTCTTGAAGTATACAGACTTGCAAGCACACTTAAGTATTTCAGGTACATACGGGATAGTACATCTAGTTTCCCGTCTTCATAAGTATACGGAATACGGCATTTTAGCAGTGTATGGACTCCCGTATTTCAGAATACAAAGATTACGTAGAAGCATATCTAGATTCACGTTGTTCGAAGTATAAGTATGCCGTACTTTAAGAACATACAAACTTGCAGTTATGCTTCTCTATTTCAGTTATAGCTGGGATAATATATCTAGTTTTCCGTATTAAAAGAACATGTATACACAATGCCGTATTTAAGCCATATACGGACTCCTGTATTTCAGATTATACGTTGAAGAAAAGTACGGGATAGTTTCTAGTTTCTCGAATTTATAGGTATACGCAATGCGGTATTTTAGCAGTATACGTGGTAGTATATCTAGATGTATTCCCGTGTTGGCGTATAGGTAGCATTCGCCTCAGGATCGATGGGTCCCTGGTTCGATCCCCATCGGTGCAACCATAGGCAAGGCATAGTAATTTCCCCCCCCCCCCCCCTCTCTCTCTCTCCTCTCTCTCTTTCTCTCTCTGTTTATTCCATCTGGAGTGAGTCTCGAGAGCAATTAATCTATAAATATATGATATATTAATTTTCTGTTTCGCCATCGAGAAAACATTTAGTTACTATGAGGGTCCTGCAAAAAGTTTTGTAGTTGGGGTTTGATTTCTTTTGAATGTCAGCGTTTTATCAAATATTGCGAACCTTCAAAGTTATTCCCCTTTACTTAAACATATTTTTTGTAACCTTTTTACACAGTCGTGAAAGGCGGATAGATAGTCTTCCATTGGTATCTGTTGGAGACACTGCTATATAGCGCTGCCAAGATAACTTATGGACTTATGTTTCTTCCTTAAGCGATATACTTAGCCTTGGAAATATAAAGAACACGTTTTCAGACGTCAATTACTTATATACGGACTTACAAGCACACTCCCGTATTTCAGTAAATACGGACTTGTAGCCGGTTACTTACAATGTATTCTAGTAAAATACGGGATACGGGCTTTAGTATATCAATTTTTCGGTATTTTCAAGTACACGTTAAGTAATATACGATATTGCATGAACAGTCCGGTATTTGTGTAGAATACGGACTAACGTATATCCAGATTCCTTTATTTGTGAGAATACTGTATATAAGTTATATTCGGGTTTGCAGCATATACGACTCTGTAAACCTCCGTATTCTAAGTTTTACGCATATTTTCCTGATATTGATAATATACGGAGTCCCGTACACTTCCGCATATTAACCAGTTTTAGGCAGTATTTTTACCTTGGCTCAGTTACATAGCTACAATTGTAAGTCATGCGGTCATGTTGTGAAATTGCGGTAATATTTGAATTTGCACATTTACTCTGTTAGAAATTTTTAAAAGCATAAAAACAATGAATGAGATTATGTAGTACAGATAGAGAAACAGGACTAGATAAACTACGAACATCAAGATTTTCACAAAATCCAAAGTGCCATCGAAAATAATAAAGTGACAAGGCATACAGTAAATTCGACCAGTATGACAACTCCGATGAAGAAATGAAGATATATCATATGATTGAGAAAAGATATGTTCTTTTACATATAAATCACAAAATTCCTTATGCTTGCAGCGGTATTGTAACAGACTTCAATCACAATTGGTAGAAATAAATGACGCTGCAGAGAACTATTTTCTATATCTGGGTATCAGCAAATTAAAAAGTAGGTATATCTATTACTGTGTTGTGTGGTAAGAATAGATAAATAAGTTAAAATTGTTTATGAATGATTAAATTACTGAGACATAAATCACATATAATACAGGAAGTCCATATGCCAAATCGTTCTCCAAAGTTTAAACTTGTGTAAAGAAAATGTTCTTATAAATCATATTTAAAAAAAAAAGTTTCATTACAAAAGTCAAAGGCCATTTTTGTAATCTGTACATATATTCTAGCGCTTTAGGTTGTATTTATGATCATGGGTTTAAAATATATCAGTTTGTCAGTCTTTGATTTTAAGAATTTCAGACGGATTAACTAATTATTGTTGCAAGGAAACTTTGACATGTTGTTGTTATGTTACATTATATAAAAGCCAGTTATACAGAGAATAGTTTTGTAAGAGTCCATTTAGATAAAATCATATTACATACTGAAATATATTGTTTTAACATGTACAATATCACTTTGGCACAGTCATACAGTTTTGAAAGACTGCATATTTTTCGAAAAGAAAACGCAAAAGAAACCTACCTGGATGTGTCCGCATAATAAATACAAAATAAAACACGTTTAATAGATTGTTTATTGATCCTTAAAAATAAGCAAGCTGTTTTTCCAGGATTTAAGTACCAGTCGTAGAGGTGGTGATTCAAAAACACTCATAAAACACTACTTTTGTTACCTACCTTTGACTGTTACAATCTCTGATGAGGTTAACAAAATACAATTTAAGACACATATTGTGATTGTATTGTCAATAAATACATATATATCTAACAACTAAATGTCAATTTCACCTAGATTGTGCGTATATTTCCTTATCAATATAATGAAACAATTGATTATTCAGATAATGTGACAATGTTAATATTTATTACAGTGATGGTCTGATCACATGCAATTGCCACCTACAACTTAAGTTAGCGAATGGCTCTTGCTAAAATGTTTGGAACATTGTTTTTCAGAGATTTATATCTTTATATCTAAGGGAAGTACATAAAGTGGTATGCTTTTAAATTAAATGGAAATATAGCACTAAATGTAGTAAAATGTGTTACCCTTCATCGATTTTTAATCACATATATTAAATATCTGGTATGACATGTACGTCATGTGAGAAAGTGTTATATCCCATAATGATACAAAATCGCAATGAATTGGAACTATCTTTGAAGCTGTTTTTAAAGGCATGATGCAATTATAGCTCTCATCTAGGACTTTCATTCTAATTGTAAGTATTGATAAAATACAAAAATTGGCAAGACATGTTACTACAAAAAGTGGTCGCTTTCTTTTTGTAGTAATGAGCACCGTTAAACAATCATTTTGTAAAGATATAAAACTTTGAAGATTTTGAAAGATTTCGGCGACGATTCGTTGCAACATTAAGATATCAGTTTGGTAAATTGATGAGAACTAACTCGTTCTTTTACCTGTACCAGAATTATACTAATTTTATGAAATGTAAATAAGTTATGAATAAACTTTATAAGAAGTAAGTGTGATTAACGGGCAGACATTTAAATAATGAATTTTATGGCTGTTACTATTTGTCTATCAGGTTTTAGATTTGTTGTTAGATTTTCTTTTTAATATTATTAGGGAGTCACTGGATAGATCTTACAAGATCAGACGATATAAAGCAGTTTTCTTGGAATACATCTGGTAATCCACTAATGCATGGTGACCTTTTAGAGGAATCGCCAAGTAATGGCTTTTATGCGGATAAGAACTGTGCGAGGATCGAAAGTAAGCTTCTGAAATGGATAACCAGAGACTGTCTCATGGATGAATATTTCATATGCGAGGAACAACTTCGTACGTAAATTTTTATTAAACTAGGCAAACATGAAATAATATAGTTTCAAGAACAAATATACTGTAGGACTTTCCGTTAAAAGACGTTTCAGCTGTTCTACGTTTATGGAAGAATTAGCTGGACAATGTATCATTTCTATTTATCCAAAAAACTTGACATACATATACTCAGAATGGTACAGCTATTACGGATGGAACATTCTCCTATTGCTGGAAGCGGTCAGAATCCCTGAATGTATATACCAAGTTGTAATACTGTTAAAAGTGACGATCACATCTTTAACAAGAGGGCCAAGATGGCCCTATATCGCTCACCTTGGTACAAGTCCACTTGCCTGGTGGAAGATCACTAGATAATGTTATATACCAAATAAGTTTTCCTATATACGCCTTTGTAAAACAAATGACCCCCGCGGGCAAGATCAATTTTGACCCAGGGGCATAATTTGAACAAAGTTTAAAGAGGTCTACTAGGCAATGCTACATGCCAAATATCTAAGCTCTAGGCCTTGTGGTTTCAGAGAAAAAGATTTTTAAAGTTTTCCCTATATAAGCCTATGTAAAACTAAGTGACCTCCCGCGCGGGGTCAATTTTGACCCTAGGGTCATAATTTGAACAATCTTGGTAGAGGTCCACTAGCCAATGCTACATGCCAAATATCTAAGCTGTAGGCCTTGTGGTTTCAAAGAAGAAGATTTTTGAAGTTTTTACTATATAAGCCTATGTAAAACTAAGTGACCCCCGGTGCGGGGTCAGTTTTGACCCTGGGGTAATAATTTGAACAATATTGGTAGAGGTCAACTAGCCAATGCTACATGCCAAATATCTAAGCTGTAGGCCTTGTGGTTTCAAAGAAGAAGATTTTTAAAGTTTTTCCTATATATTCCTATGCAAAACTAAGTGACCCCCGGTGCGGGGTCAATTTTGACCCGGGGGTCATAATTTGAACAATATTGGTAGAGGTCCACTAGACAATGCTACATGCCAAATATCTTAGCTCTAGGCCTTGTGGTTTCAGAGAAGAAGATTTTTAAAGTTTTTCCTATATATTCCTATGCAAAAACTAAGTGCCCACCCGCGCGGGGTCAATTTTGACCCGGGGGTCATAATTTGAACAATCTTGGTAGAGGTCCACTAGACAATGCTACATGCCAAATATCTAAGCTCTAGGCCTTGTGGTTTCAGAGAAGAAGATTTTTAAAGTTTTTCCTATTTGTTGCCATAGCAACCAGAGTTCTGCATGGAATGGAATTCTTTGAACAATTTTGGTAGAGCTTCATGCAAGGAACATTCCTGCATAGTTTTATCAACATTGGCCTAGAGGTTTCAGAGGAGATGTCATTTGAATCAAAATGTTGACGGACGACGGACGACGGACAATCATCGATCAGAAAAACTCACCCTGGCGTAGCCAGGTGAGCTAAAAACTACATTAACCATTGATTCATACTTCTAGGAAATGGGATATTACAAAGATTTAATCAAAATTAATTAAGTTGTATCTTATTGACAGGTGGATACCTGTTATTATTTTAAGCCCTAAAAGTGCGGATATGTAAATCGCACCGTCCGTCTGTCCGCCTGTCCTTGTGTCCGTCCCATGTTTCGTGTCCGGGCTGTAACTTGTCATGCATGAAGGATATCTATATTACATTGCACAAATGTTCAGCACATGAAGACGACGTGTCATGTCATAGAACAAGCCCTTACCTCAAAATTAATGTCAGTATCACACTTACAGTTTAAATGTAACGAAATCCTATATGTATGGACACATTCGTGTCCGTGCTGGAACTTTGTCATTCGTGAAGGGATTTTCAAATAATTTGGCACAAATGTTGAGCACATCCAGACGATGTGTCACGTGTTAGACTTACGTCCCTACATCAAAGATCACGGTCATACTTAGAGTTTAAAGATAATGGAATTCTGTATGTATGCACACATGCGTATCTGGATTGTAATCTGTCAAGCCTTTATTTTGGCACAAGTATTAAGCAAGTCGAGACGTGTCGCGTTCAAGCAATATGTCTCTCCCTCAAACGTCAGGTCACGCTTATAGTTTAAAGGTCCCATTGATTGAAAATTTCACCTGTTAATATTTTGTAAGCCATTTGTTAATTAAGTGCACTGAACCCAGTTGGGCGGAAATTTTCGACAAGAAACGTGTTTATTGGGACATAAATCACCAATACAAATTGGCGGTATTTCACCGAAACGCAAATATTACGATCCTCGGCGACTTCCGTAAAATATCGGAAAAGTTTCCGTGTGACGTCACTTGCAGTACTCGAGAAAGATCAGCTACATTGACTATAGTAAACGAGCACACAAATCTCCGTGTAAAAACACGATTAACTTACTATTTATATTATTTTTGTAAATGGGAGGCGCCTGGTGTGTTCTGGGTGGATGCAGCAACAAATAGAGTGAGAGAATAAGCCTACACCAGTAACCTTGGGACTCTAATATAAAAGTCAGTGACTAAGACAATAGGGACGAACCGCAGTCGAATGAAGTTTGGGCCCTGGAAAGTCATTCTTATAAAACACCCCGGCGCGACTATCAAGCATACATAATACGAATTACATATATTTTATGGGTTTTTTATAAAAATGACTTTTCGGGTCCGAACTTCATGTGACTGTATGACGAACGTTTCAAAATTCTAGAGTAGCAACTGCGTGAAACGGCCCAAAGCGTTGAAAGTCATGCACGACATATAGACAGAAAATGTATTTTAATTCGACCTTTGTAGAATGATTTCGATCTATTCAATTTAAGTATTTTCTTAAGGAATAAGTTTCTTAAACATATTTAGACTTTGTTTGTACAAACTTTTTCCAATCTAGAATTTCCCAAGTGCAACTTCACTTCTATAACTTAAATCATGTCAAATTACATCATATACGAGGATATATGAGGTTTAAACTTTTGTTACAAAATGTATTGTATTACAGAATGTTATGATAATTTTAAGACCATGTTTTTAAGATCTAGTCTTTATAATAAAGCTGGCTTTATATTTAAAATTATTTAAAAAAATAATGTAGAACAAAGGCCCTATATAGAATATAACAGTTACTCTACTGGAAGTTTTTTGACATGGTGCGGAACACTCCAGTAATCCATAAAGTTTTAAATCCTTAAACAATATCTCGTTTTAACAACGTTGCCATGGTAAATAATTAACGTGATCTAACCATTGAAGGAATTACGTTAATTAGCCAAGGGCAAAAGTCCAACAACGGATGCGATATGATTTGTTGTTAATTGGCGCCCCCTGCCAGCAATCGAACTGGTCACACATTTTGCATATTGCACACTGGTCATTGCTTTGATAATTACACAACATATAGTTTATTAACATGCAAAGTGCCCAATTAAAATTATGAAACCATTATATTTGTTTTCAAGTTTAAATCTTGAAAAACTAAATATATACAACTTGGAAAAAAAGCATTCAGCAAATGAAAGTTTCCAGCAACCCTATAAATGTTCAGAAAGTATATCTTTTTGGTTGCCGATGACACATTTTATGTACTCGAATGAAATATTTTTCTTTCAGTGAAATTTGACACGTATTTCGGTAGATATATCGATTTTAATTATAATGAGTTTTCAAAAAGATTTGCGTCAGAATTGTTTTTAACCAACAAAATCGTGTAAACTATTTTGATTTACATTCTTAATTCAATTGTAAATCTAATTCTTTATACTACCCACAAGAAAACGTGTCATGGAAAATCAAGCTCTCATGTTAGATATTGTAATTAGATCGAGCATTTGTGTTCTCATTTTCATCATCAATGGAAATATAATATCGTCCATATTTGTATAGTTTATAACTCACGGGCATGCGTACTTTAGATCGTTTCGATACATTTGCATGGTACTTTTCTTACACTTTAAGAATGACACATAGATTTCATTTTGATAGAAACAAACAGAAACAGAAGTTGGTGTCTTTGCATATAAAAAAATCGACATAACTGCTGTATTTTTATACTTTTAATCAAATAATTTTATAACATTACACGGACTTCGTTCTATACGTTACGGGCTCAAAATATCTTCATCTCTACTCTCTGAAGATGCCTAATAAGATGAAAGTTGTTGTTAGAGTACCTGTTATCGGACACGATTGTACTGCAAATGACGTCACTCCAGGCTAGCGATTCCGAAACTGCCGCTCGTAGGTTTCCGGAAATATTATCGTCACTTTCCGTACAGGTGTGTTTTTTGAGAACTTTATGGACTTACCGACAGGTAACCACGTGTATTTTTCGTTAATTGTCAATTTGCTTTGCTGACGAATAATATTCAATGATAAAGATTTGGCTTTAAAGATAATGGAATCCTGTATATCTGTTTACATTTGTTTCCCGGCTGTTACTCTGTCATAAATTTACGGATTTAAAAATAACTTTGCACAAATGTTCAGCACACCAAGACAATGTGTCGCGTGCAAGACCCACGACCCTACCTTAAAGGTCAATGTCACACTTAGAATTTATTTAAAGTTCATGGTATATTGTATACATGGTACCTCTGTCATGCATGGAAGGATTTTAAAATTACACGACACAGTTGTGGAGCACATGGAGATGAGGTGTCATGCGCAAGTGTTGCAGCCTTACATTGAATTAGAGGTCAGAGGTTTTAGAATCCTTGATATACGCACCTGCTCATGTCCGGATTGTAACTATGTTGAGGACATGAACTGGCACACATGTTCAGCAGATGGAGATATAGTGTTGTTTGTACGTACAACACATTGAAGGTCAAGGTCGTAGACTCTGAGACAATATTTTGGGGGCATTCGTCACTTATAAGGGAAAACTTCAAAAACTAATTTTTTGCCATAATTTGAGGTATATTTCATGTTTCCATGTTCATGTAAATATACTCCAATAAAGGTCAGGGATAAGAATACGCAAACACCATTACGTTCAAACTGTGTATCCAAATCATGGTTCTATTTCGCAAAACTATGTTACAAGTGCAATGCAAAATTTGACGCGCTTTATATACATTTGAATACTATGAATGCTCTGAATCTTTTCAGAAACCATTGAAGAGCATTGTGATGAAATTGTCTTAAACACTCCAATCATAAGGCTTACATACACCGGCAAAGTCTGCAAAAATTGGAATAATCTCACAGTGAAGGAGGAAAATGATTTCAAATCCAGATTTCCTAAATTGTCAATCCCTTTTATCGCATTCAATAATTGTACAGACGTCTCGGATACTGGAATATTATGGTGCTATACATCTGGTACACCGTTATGGGAACCCTGTTTTATCAGCAGTAAGTATATACCAGAATCTGCTTACGGTTAGGTTGCTGTTGCCGATACGTAGCTTGTCTCGTAAAATACCTTTGTGAAGCTTCGTTATGATCTGTTTATCTGATGTAATTTATAATAATAATTCTTATTAGGTTATAATGCAATATCCACACCACGTTTTGATATTGCTACAAATCAACAATTGTAAATTACTGGCCCTACCGACACAATTACTTAGAAGACCCCCATAAACCTTTCTCATAACAGGAAATTAATTAACCTTTCAAAAAAAGAAAATATTTTATATTTTAACTTCAAGAAGCTACGGTTTCTAATATGTTTATAAATGAAATTTATTGTAACTGAGCTTCAGACTTTAATACGATGAGTTTCAAATAGTTGTAATACCTGTTTTGACCTTCTAAATCTGCTTTCCCTGTTATCACAAAACTACTACTGAATTCAACTACTCTAGTGTTAAGTCAGATCTTCTTAAATCATGAATAGCGTTTAATGTGTTTGTATTTTTTCACAGGTAAGAAGATTTGTAAGTACATTATAGTCAGGAAATCTGGCAAAAGTTAGGTACTGTGATATACATTGTTCACAACGTAAGGCTCTAGTGGATAGCGAACGCCTTGTTGATTTGTTTACAAGTAAGAAACGACAGTACACAAAATGTAAAATAGGACAAATAGTCCCTCAACGCCCATTTTTGACTAGGATAATCAAACGATATTTTCACAGATTTTCTCTTAATTCAGTAGGAATAAAATTGTCAAACAGAATATATAGTTTGTTTTAAAATTTGACAGTATTCATTTGTCTTCTATTATCTACCTTAAAATTATGATGGCATTGTTTTTTGTTGTAAAAGTGTAGTTCATTTATTAAGATTAATTAAGATATGCTGAAAGATACAACAAGGTTGAATAAAGAAAAATGATATTGTTATACAATTATATAAAACAAAAACAATTTTTCTTCCAGATTTTTTCTCCGAAAGAGTAATTTTACTCATGTAATAGGTATCTTTATATATCTCCAGCCAAGATAGACAACTACTGGGAAACCTATGGACATAAATAAATAATGATCTATGTTTAACCAAACCAGCTTAAGAATGATAATGCGACTGCTTAATCAATGGGAAAATAGTAAACAGTAAACTTGATATTGCCATGATAAATGATTTCTAAACTGCTTTAAGTAAACCAATGTTTGGCAAAAAATAATGACGGTAAATTCTCTATCTGTCCATATGTAATTTGTATCAACATAGCAACACAGAGAAAATCTTGTCAAATTAAAGCCAAAAAAACGTACAAATATTAATATAAGAATCATAAATATATCCTGACCTTTTACTATTATCCCCCTCTTCGAGTGTTTTACAATGTATGTGTATTACTTTATATGTGGCCTATGTCTAATGTGGCTACCTATGTGTAGTCCAAATACCAGATCTTTGTTCGTAAATCGACCCATTTATTTCTCCAAATAGTTACTCGTCTTGTTTAAACTGCTGCTAGAGTACATAAACTCAAACCAATCAGTGTTTAAGTCATACAATCGATGTACGTAGTTCAAATTAATCAAAATGGAACATTTGTAATGAAAGCTACCTATTTCAGAAAATCTTAATTGCTATGATAGAGTGCGCAACTTATAAACAATTCGTAACAGAATCTGAGATGTTTCTGTTCGTCACTTATTTTAGATTCTGAAAGTGTACGTAAAGAATTGGGCGACTTGATGAATGTTGCACTTGGAAAGAGGACGTATCAGTCAGATACGGCCTCTGGAGGAAGTTCTGATAGAGCTGTAGATGGGAATATCGAACAAACTTATTCTTCATGCACTCACACAGCAAGCGGTACAAACGCCTTCTGGGAGGTCGACTTAAATCAAACGTACTTCATCGAACAGGTGAAAATTTACAACCGACAAGATTGCTGTGGTGAGTGGTTGCAAAAATGTACTATTGTATTTTGTTTTCGAATAATGTTATCTCTACCCAAAATGCTCAAACCGTGCCAATCCACTACAGAAAATCATTTCCCATCATTATTGAAAAGTCGTAAACTACTGCACATAATATGGTTACACGTGTACTTCGACGCTGCCAATGCCTTTATATTACATATTCACAGACAGGTCTTGCGTTTCTTCAGTAAAATGTTCTTTGGTAGTAGCAGTTAAAGTTTAGTCTTGGGATACTTGTCACATGCACTGAAAATTGCTAAGGATACGCAACACATGTTCACCATTTCTATACACCACTAATATGAATGATTATTCTATGAACTTTCTAGTCCGCGACATTGACTAACTATGAATAGCATATATTTCTATGCTCCAACTCATGCCAATGATGCCGTATAAACGCCACTAATGAAAAGTGTTCTTGACAAAATCCTGTACCATTTGCAGTAATCATGCCAAAAATGGCGTTCCATTTATAATCTTAAAAAATGAACGGCCATGATCCACAACAAACAATAAAACACCAGAGAAACAATGTTGTTCGTCGGAAATTTAGTACAAATGTACATAGAGTGATAAAAAATAAGTACATTGCATCTTTGCATGAAGGTAACGTCGACACAATCCATCAGTCTGCCCAAGGTACATTCTTTAGTCTTACGATCTTTGGTAGATTTAAATGAGAATTAGAAAAGTTTTAAAACTGTCTGTCGCTATTGCGCGTACCATAACTAACGTTTGATTGCAGTTGATGTCATTAGGAAACGGTTGCAACATAATTGGTTGATTTCTTACGCAAACGCGGAAGAGACAATGATCTTTCCTGAAAACACATAAAAAGTCAACTGGGTTTCGCCAAAGCACACCCCAATCTGGCGGCGTCAAACATTTGACACTTATCAAAGAAATACTGAAGAAATACTGAAATCATGAAATATGTTAAATAATATTAATATTCTCCCTATGTAACTCGTCAGAAATTGGAGGAATGCAAGTTATACATATATTTCCAGTCACATTGTTCTCGTAAAATCAAATGATATCTAATGTTCATAGTCGTCAGATTGAGAAAACGTTCACAAATTTCAGCTGGAAACCTCCGGGATGTACAGCTTCTGATCAGGAATAGCGGTACAAATTACTCGTTGCACGGGTATCACAGCAAAAGTGTAAGATCAATATACAAATTTAAGCTCACGCCTGCAGTAGCTGGAAACTGGGTTCGAATAACAAGAAATTCTTCCGTGACTGATGAACTTTCGCTTTGCGAAGTTCAAATATTTGGAAGGTTTCCTCTTCATGAAACATGTAAGTGTTTGACTTTTTTCACAAAATTTAACCGCTCATTTGCGGGCGATTGGACCAGTCAGACTTAAGTGCTAGTTCTTTCCAATTAGATTCCAATACTGGCTGCTATTTATCAGACTTTATTTCTTGCGGTTATACATGTACAATTCAGTATCAATGAACATATATTACTATTACCGATATTTAAATAGTATGGGATTCAGAAGAAAATTATCAGAATGATGTCAGCGATGGTATTTTCCGATGCGAAGACGGCAGTGAAATTCGTATTTTAAACAGATGTGATGGAGCATTTGACTGCATGGATTTCTCGGACGAAATGTATTGTAGCACAATCAGTGAGTTGTGAATTTTTTTCAGCTTCTTTAAACACTGCTCGAAAGTGACAGCTATTTTGTATAGTTATTTGTTGTTAGATGTTAAAGTTACAAAGAATTTTTTCTTTATTCGCTGAAGGCTCATATGTGAAACTCAAAATAGAGAACTAAGAGTGTTGATAAGTAAAACCTAGAGGCTTATGAATCCATTTGTCCCTTGAATTGTCCCAAGTTCAATTTCCGTTTCATAGTATGTAATTGTAGGCCTATGTTTAGATGATATTTTTTATATTCATCATAATAACATTGTTGTTCTATTATTTATAAATCTTTATGAATTTTACAGAAAGCGAAATAAAACTTTGATGCAGTTATAATGTTTATGCTAGGAAAATTACAGAAAAATTACCGGCAGTGTAAACATGTATAGCCTCCGGAGTCCTTGAAACGAGTAAATCCTGTTTCCGGTGATTTTTGTTAACTTCCGGTATCTCGCGAAATTAGTGACGCCATACGCTGGGCACTTTGTAAATTAGACGCTAACACCAGAGACAAAAACAATAAAAATGTAAACAAAACATGTTAAACAGAGGCCGTACAATGTCCACATGATGAAAAACGTGTACTTTCACTATTGCCAATTAATGTGCTTTTAGATAAGTTACTTCCAAAACCCATTTTTTGCAAATTTGACACCTGCTTCACGTTTGTAAACGATCCTTTATTGACTTGTTCCCATCGATCATTTTCCCCTATTTTAAGGCAAATGTTAAATTTTTTGTGTGGTTTTCATACCCATGCTTTATGTAAAATTTTGTGACTTAATTTAATTTTTAAACTGAAGTTTTCGCAATATCTAAAATAGTTTAGGCATAAAAACAAAATTATGTGAGGACGGGCCAGGACTGCAGGCCAGGTACAAATTGATGTTATCCTGTGACGCTATATAGTTTACTTTTTTGTATGTTATTCCGCTTTGAAAAATATATTCTCTAATATGAATATAAAAATCCACCTCTGAAACACATAAGAAAAAATGTGTATGCCTAAATTGCTGTTTTGTTGTCAGTTATTTCCTTTGGTTAGCGCGCGGTTGACGTCACCGGCAGCAGGACACCATTTATTTTTCCAAAACGCTGTACACCAGCGTCCGACTTTTCAACAGTTTGTCATGAAATACAATGTACATTGTATTTACGCGATTTTATAACAATTGTTGCATTTTACAGAAGGGTCCTTTATTTTTATGTGGTAAATATAATGTTTGTTATTTTTTTCGTTAAACATGCGTTTGGGAGCCATTCTTTTCTTATCCACCGGTACGACGATATCCGAGGATATTTATCATTTATTGACCCGAAAGAAAGTTTGAAACTGCAACCTTATTACCGCACGATACAAAAATACATAATAAGGGAACTACATGCAATAACGTCTAAATCATTTGCTCACTTTGCCTGGGCCATATGCTTTGATAAAGGCTAAAGAAATATCTCTATTGCTTCTATGTCAACTATTGTAGATGTTTACGCTGTGTGTAGATAGTAATACATATGTGTTTGGTTTAAAAAAACTGTTCGTCGCATTGTCCATTCCTAAACCAATTTGAGCTCCCACGATTGTTTCTTTATACTGTAAAAGTGAAATGAAAGGACAAATTACTATATGTCTGCCTACTGTAAAATATCCAACACAACCACTATCTGAGAACACTACTGCTATAATGATATGTTGCCTTAAAGATCTCGATTGCGTGAGATTTCGGTTCCATATTACACTATAATGTTGTGTAAATGCAGCTACAGTGCAGTGCCAGACAGGCAGATGTCAAACCAATGAAGGTCACATTATAGGAGTGATATCATTTAATTCAATACGCTGTTTAATAAATACTAGTAAAGAACTTCGAATTTACATTTGCTTAATGATTTACTTGAGTATTTATGGTTATACATATTGAATCATTTTGCAATATAATTTATCACATGATGATTGGTATAAAATGCATTTTTCATCTTATGGTGGTATTTTTTATTCATGTATTTTTTGCAGCTCAATACCTGACAAACAATATAAGGAGATCTCAAAATTCTATACATTACGAAGAATTTGAAACCGCAACCCATTTTTTATGTGGAAGCGAGGAATGGATATCTATTTTGGCTAAATGTGACGACATCATAGACTGTCGTGATGCCTCCGACGAAACAGATTGCTCAGAAGTTGACACAGGTAATATTATCAGAGTAAATAACATTTTAGACCTGCTGCAAATACCTAAGGAGTGCATTGGAAGAAAGGTTTTGTTCTATATGTCCGAAACTCTGGTAAAAAGTAGATTTTAAGAGGACCATTTGGAGAAAGGGAAAAGTACTTGACTGCAGAACATGTGTATCATGAAGTACGCACTAAAACACCAAGTTGTAATGATGTTTTAATATACATGATAATTGTAATTACGATGTCATGCAGTGGTGACAGTAGTTAAAATTTATGCCATACTGAGAACTGATAAGAAAATAAACTATTATTATAATTATGTTTTATTTTTCTATCGAATCTTTAAGAAGCATTGTAAACATCGGAATACATGTTATTTAAACTTGTCTATTGTTTCATTTGTACCAACTATGATGATGATTGAGCAGGCAAGTCGAAGGAATCATATAATGTATTACAAAGTAGTTTTGAGTTTTAAGTTTAAGTTCAAAGCTTTATTTATATGTACAATCCTTTCAAGCTGCTCGTTTAAAGTTTCCGTCGAAAAATGTTTTTACTCTCCAAAATGATATACTTAAAGGTAGAATGTAAAAGTAATGGTTAGAATCAACAGCACAAGTAAACAGCTAGGTAGCAATTTGAGAAAATATGTTGAAAATGTTGGTTAGCATAGTTTGACGCCTCAGCCACGCTATATGCTTATATTTGAATTTCGTTTGTAACGCTTTATAATTTTATAGCGTATAATTTCAAAAATATAGAAATGGTTTAAAGGAATTGCTACTGAAACCTATTTATTTGATGATTCGTTCTAAAACATGTTAATTTCAGACAGTTAAAAGAACCTTGTATTTTCACCAAAATCTAAGATCGAGAGCTCTAAGAAAGCTATTTAATATATACTTTCAAACAACGAGAAAAAACATGCATATTGATTTCCAGATTAAAAACATTTTGGAAAGTTTGCCTTTTGATTTTTTAAACATCATACTATATAATTGATACGGAAACAGTACCAGGCAAATTCATGCCCAAGTTTCCTTAACAAACTGTTTAAAGTTATTAGACATAGCTTGAACGTAACCTTTTAACTGTAAGGTAAAGTGAAGTATTTTCATAATAAAAATTAAATATCATTCATTCTATTAATATTCATTTCATTCTTACAATATATTATAACCGTTTTTTTAATACGTATTTGGAATAAGAAATGGTGTATATTTTAAACTTTCGTTTAAACTGTTCGTAAGGAGTAAATTCAATTTTACTAAGCATTAGTACAGACAATTCTTTTAGTACAGCAAATAAAGATTTCTTCCACGGATTAAATATTTTTCACTCTCTCCTTCGCTATAAATTTAAAAAAAACTTCCAGAAATCAATAATGACGTAATAACAGTTTAAATCATTGACAATAATGTCATTTTAAACCTGGTAATACATGTAAAAATAGCGTGTTTGAAAATTCACTACGAAAGCTCCACACTGGTTTAAAAAGCAAGGGTTGTCCGTGTCTCGCACTGTTCAAGTAAGTCAATTGTAGACCGCCGTCGGGGGATAATGGTCTTAAAGGTTAAAGTCTATAAATAGGTAGGGGTTCAATCTACGTGTCCAGAATCACTGTTAAGTTTCATTGTATATATTTATGAATAATTGTAGAATTTAAGATATGTCATAATTATTTGTTAAAAGTGACATTATGTGCATCTTACTGCACATAGTGTATCTTTGGTGACAGTTTTATAAAAGCAATTTTCAGTTGCTGTGCATTTAAATGTGTTAAACAAATGATGATGCCGCATTTATTTAGTATTTGAAGTTGGTGCTTTAGAAATAAATGAAATGTACTAATTAAATAATAATTAATTTCTTCGCAGTGATCTCCCTGGTGTATTTTGTTGCTGGTGGTTCGGCGAAGGGTAGATCTCCCTTGAGTTTTTCTTAAATTGACTCTCCCAGTCAAAATAAGAAAAGTATTATTTGGAAAGTTGTATTCGCACTGGTAACAGGAAGAGTTTGGTGTATTGGGTTAAAGGCTATATTTCCTGTACGATTTTTACTTGAAAACAATGCATAATTCCCTGGTGAATCAGATTAAGGAATTGATATTTTGTTGTTGTTTGATTTTATAGGTTTAAATAGAGATAACTCTACATGCAATGACGAAACTTGCTCGTCTGACGTGTGCGACTTTACATCCGACGTAACAGCCGAGGAAGACTTCAGTGGTAATGTAAAAACGAATTATAGTGTGTTAATATATCATTAATATTGCTGCTTGTTTGTGCCGATGAACATTTTATGCAATGCTTTTAATTTGTTTTCTTCTTGTTTTAGCAATATTTATACATGTACAAAAATTTCTTTACCCGTTTAAAGTTTACAGTTTTAGCTTTAGTGAAAATTAAATTTATACTCAAAGTGTTTGCATATGGAGAACAAAATAATTGTTTTTACTTGGTTTTAAGTAGAATATTCATTTATTCATTTCTATGTCTGTACATACTAAGAATTCTAAACATAAACAGTTCATGTCTTTCTATACAGTTGCACTTGACTTTTCAAAAAGATCTAGACTAAGTCTTACTCATTTGTTCGGGCAGTCGCCACATGTGCCTCAGTCCACTCAGCTATGAATGGGAAGCAGTGGTGAAACAGTCACTGCCTCTCTCTCGCAAGCGTCTCGCATTGCATCTGAAATGAGCGTTCGAGAGCGATTCATAAAGCTACGAAAGCTTTCCTCATATTCGAACTAAAATGAATTCGAATAAACTGAACCTTAAATTCTAATTACTCTGTTAAATACAAGCATACCCCAGACTTATGAAAGTGTAGGTCATGTGAGCGATAAGTATCGAAAGCAGGTATTCGTGTAATACGACCAAATTCGAAACGGAGACTGTCGCCTCACTTTTTTGGGCCTTTATGTGTGTCTGATGTAGTGTTTATGTCTCAAATATGTTTGAAACTGAGTATTGTATTTACAATTATTGCCTTATACCACAATGTGTGCCCTTGTGATTGTCTTGATGTTAACATATTAAGTTATATTATGGCCCAGTTACAATGTATTATTAATAAAGGACTTACGTACGTTTCGTTTTGTTTTTGTGTTAAATGCCTTTTTTATTTCCAGAGCTGCGAGAATGCATGTCTTCCGAGTTTACGTGCGAGAATAACCTGTGCATTCCAATACATCGCAAATGTGACGGTATACTAGACTGTATTGACCGAAGTGATGAAAAACAATGTGGTATTAATGCATTTATATCTAAGTTTGAAAACTTTATTTCAATAATTTCGTTATTAAATCTAAGACATGATAGTGAAAGTAGTATGTTATTAATAATGTTTGATAATGTATGTCGGTAGTGCCAGATACAAATGTATTACTGATATCAAAGAATATTATGATATGTGACATGTCTTGTAAATAGACGGGCTGCACCTACATGTACCACTAAAGCAAGCAACTTTTGAGCTTAATGTCGTTCCACCAGAAAGTGACAAATATATATCAAACAGCTAAGTGCGAAATGATATTTTATCATTAAAGACTGTAACTGTACTTTAAGTGCAAGTAAGATGTAACATTGAAACTTGTGCTCAAATGTGTATGATATTATAATATTCAATTTAGAAAATATTATACATTATCTTAAAAGGCTTTAATTGTATATGTATACAAAAACAAAGTAAACTATACTGTTGAATAGACAGCATTTATAACGCAATTTCAAGGAATTTTATTGCTATGCCTGGGATTTATAACAGTGTGCACCAGTTATTTCCGGCATTTAGAAGTATTATAAAATCTCAAACTTCTGTCAAGTCGTTAATCTGTCAGAATGTTAATTCTCCAAATAATATAATACAACTCTGATATATAGGTTCAGATTCACTTTTTTCGATAATCTGTCTATCCTATCTTGCATGTATTCTATCGAATACACATGTATGAAAATATTATTTGTACTTTTACGTCAGATTAGAAAATATATTCCCATAGATTAACAGAAGATATGGATTGACACGTGCATGGTTTAAAGTTTCTAATTGTTTTGTTTTATACTTCATTTGGTATTTTTGAGCGGATTAATTGTACCTAGTTTCCCTTTAAGAACACATGTATGAGCTAATTGATGTAAATTTCAATTTTGTGTGCACTTGACAGACATACTATTATATTTTATTTGAATTGTTAGAACTTAAAAAGTACAAAAGGTACCTCCCCTTGATATGTTTCAAGAGTGATTAAACGTGTCAACTGAATGATAATTTATATTTGCTACAGCTTTAATGTACCATAAACGATGGTATATACTGTTTTTAAACATCGTAAAAAAATGCTGTATCTGTTTTTCTATAAATTGAAATTTGACAGATTCCTGTAACGAGTCATTCCATTGCGATACTGTGAAATGCATCCCGTTACAACGTAAATGTGACAGATATGCAGATTGTGAAGATGGAAGTGACGAAAGTTCCTGTGATTACGTTTCACCGTCGTCATGTGACCAGCTATGGAAGCAAGAAACTGTTGCATCGGGACAATACAACATAGGTTAGCCATGCTACAACATAACTGCATTTAGATTTTGCTAAATTCACTTATGATATCAGCCGATACGTCTGATAAAAGAAAACATGTTGCTACAGTAATATCATTAAATATATATGCAATAAACAAGAGTATAAAAAGCAAGGGTAGTTTCGAAATATCGCTTGGTCACTGGGTTAAAATCATTACTACTTATTCAATTAATACACATATGCTTAGGGTAAAAATTCAATATATCAGTTTAAAACATTTTTCTGTCGAGATTAGACAAGAATTCGTCTGAAATAAACTGCTTATTCATATACAATCTATTTACAGCCTCTTTCTGTGAGATTTTCGGAAAATTACAAAGATTTTTGAAAACTGGAAAACCTACTTTCGTTTTTGAAAATTCAAAATATAATTTATCAATTATTTTGTTAAACTCCAATTTTCAACACAATATGGTCGCATTCGATGCAGTATGTCATATTTTCCTTCTGAGAAGACGCCTGTTACAATTCAGGATTAAAAAGAAAATTGTATTTAGTCTTAGTAATGGATCTTTAAGCAACATCTAAATCTGTACAAACGTTGTCGATGTTTTTTTAGTGAAAACTACTTTTGCCAATTTTATTTTAGCATATACATTTTGCAGCAAATGCTATTCAGCATTATGAAAAATTGCACATTTCAACAAGCCATTTTAAGAATGTTTTTAAACAAAATATTCATCATTTTGACTTATGCTCCAGGACTTTAAGAATTATGTAGCCATAAATCACACAACTCACTTGTTACATGTACAGTCACTGTAAAAGATACAACACAAAACTCGTCAAACGGGAAATATAAGTTGAACTAGTTTATTTAAGATTTTACTACTACTATCATTATAAGTTTTTGTATTGAATGCTGTTTCGTATCTCTGTTCAAATGTCTTTATATAAGTATGGATTATTTCAGTAGTCCTGTACATTTTAGATTTGATATACATTCTTTTCATACGTGTAATGTTGATATTAATGGCATTGGTACAGTTATGCCGAGAAGACTACAATAACGTTATAATGCAAGGTATTAAGTTTTATTTCAATTTGAAAAACATGTACGGGTATTAATTATTTTGAAGCGTGGCCTAATGCTTATCGCTAATTAAAACGCTACACTACATATTATATATTTAAGCTGGTTTACCCGTATTCTGTGACTTCGCCGATACATCTGAAGGCAAAATAAGAATGTCTATTCGAAATATAGACATAGATATAGACGAGAATCAAGTTAAACTGTACACACGAACAGCGACGAATGATGTCCTTTATCTTAAGGACGGATTATTTCAAGACCTTGTCTACAGAGAGGACTACACTTGTGTTCTTGAGGTGAGTTAATTGGTGTTAGTATCTTTACACCTAACCATGCCAAATTTTTAATGAATTTGTCAAACGTCAAATCGGGGCCGAAAACTTATTGACTGAACTGTAAATATTGCAAAACATGATGACAAGGTTGCAAAAGCATACTATTAGGCTAAGAAGTGACTAGTTGTACAAAAAAGTAACAGTATGTAATAAAATTCCTTGCGTGTATGTCTTATGTAAAAACTTTTTCAATTCATATATTTGTCTTCAAATTCTACAGTAGGCCTCAATATAAAATAGCTTGTTTCTTACGGAAATTAGTTAGGGCCCCTAGTTGATAAACGTTTCAAAAGTTTATGCTGTATTTCCTTTAGTTATGAAAGTTCTATATGATCAAAATTAGAGTTGTCCTTGTTTTTGTGTGGTTGTGTTGGCGATCCCAATATGGCATATTTCAGCCAGCATATTTTGTATATGATAACAAAGACTCTACACTGAGCAGAAAGTCATTTAGTGACTATACACATCCATCAAATGTAGATGTATTGATAACATAAAGAGGCATCCAGAGTACAAACTTGTTCAAACATGGTTGCGTAGCCTCGCTCCTTTCCAGATTGGACCCGTACTTGAATTTTGCGGATGTCATAGCAATGATAAACCTCCGACAAGTTGACTGTTATCGCTTGCAAACGAAATTGTCTATTTCATTAATTATAAAGAGAAATATTAAATATTAATAGTATTTTTTACAGGAGGCAAAGTCTTGATTTGTTTTAAAGAAATTTAATAAAAAAAGTATAGCGAGAAAGAACTTGGTATTTTAACGTACTTGTTCTTCACTTTCAAAAACCCATTTCAATTCCCTTAATTATAACGAAATATTGAATATTGAAGTATTTCTTTACAGGGCTCTTGATTTGTACTCAAAGAAATTTAATAAAAATAGAGGTAACAGATAATTGAAACTTGGCATGGAACAGTACATTGTTCTTCCAGTACATATCCTTACTAATGCCCCCTGTTTTTGTATGCAATTTGGATAAATTGCATTTCATGCTTACTGCAGTTATGCTCTGGAAAAAAAGACTAAGGCAGATAATTGGAAACTATTTCTGTTTCCAAAGCAGACTAATAGTTCTTGCCTGCGATACTTAAAAAATTAATGTCCCTCTAGTCTTTATATTGCCAAGTTTGCATAAATCGCAGTTTCATACTTGACTAAGCTTGTTGTTAGACTTGAGACTAACAAATTGTTCCAGGTTTTCGTTATTGCGAACGCATTAACTTTTTGTCTTGTTTACAATTGAAAAGTAAATGAAAATAAACCGTTTTTGTCTCCAAATTAAAATACTATGGCAAAAACCCTGGCTTGAAATAAAAAAATCGTACACGATAGAATGTGGTCATTTATATGGAAAGTGCGAGTGCTAATACGATTTTATGTCCGTATGTTTTTATACATTTTTGCGGATTAATTGGAATAAGATTTATCCATCTTGTCTATTTTTGAAATTAAAAACTGCTTCTTTCTTCAGATTTGGAGTACGTGTCAAATTCATTATGCAATAGCAGAGTACAGTGATGCTTTTTACAAGTGTGATTGCATAGTGGAGACATTTAAAATTATCAGAGATCCACATGAAGAACTGTATGAGGATCCAGATGAAAGGTACCAACAACAAGCTTAATTTGAAAAGAAATCACAACCTAACTAGTTTTCTCTACATGCAAAGAAGCTCTTTCATTAAATTAGAATTAGAAGAAACATTTAGAAATATATGAATCAAACGAATGCCTCAAATGGGATTCGAAGTAGATCTATGATAGAGTATATAGTACATGTCATGTTGAATAAAATCTATAATTATAGAAAACCACATAATGATCTATAAAGTATCTGCCTTGAGGAAGCAGGTCTATATTAGAAGTAATAATTGATTTTATGCAGTACCGGGAAGTATATCTATAATAGAAGTTATCTTAGGGCAAACGTATATAGTATCTTCAAATCTTTTCCATCCTAACGGCTTTTAATTGAACGTCAAACATACACCTTGTAAACCTATCGAACAAAGTGATGGAAATGACATCCAAAGGCAACATTAAATGTATGAGGAAAATGATCTAATCTGAAAACACCAACAGCAAGGAAAAAATACAATAGTAAATCATATAAGTAATAGCTGCATTTAACTGTAGATTCTTGTACATATCTTTATTCTCAGTGATTTGGAATCTGATTCGGTAGAAGAATCGCTGTATAAGTATATCAAGTATGAATCAGCACTGTGCAATGATTCAAAATCTACAACAACAAACATTAACATTAGTAGCGAGTACTATGATTTGAAAAGAGATGGTGACTTGCATTTTGACGATCGAGTAGAAAAGGGTGTTTTACCAGTGCACATTACACCGGAAATCAAATGCATCTATGGTAAGAATTTTCAATCATTATCCTGTCAGTTACCAATTATTCTGAAAAAATGTGTTTTTAAACAGTATGTTGTTTGTTTTCGAACTCCACGATCGACCTAGAAATAAAGAAATACCGCAAATACTGACCTTCTTTTAAACTTCTGTTTTACTAAGAATATTATAATTGTTTTTTAGACATGCTGAAATCTGGGGAAAATTGCGTTACGGTATTCCCAGTATTATACTGATCTATTGTTATAATAAAACACATTATAATGAAAGTTGTGTCCCAGAAGCGGGTACATGTATAAAAGTTTCGCATTGTGATGCACTACGTCATATCTCTCATTTGATGGTAAATGGTTCAAATACGAAACTATGTACAGACACAAAAACGTCTGTACAGAGACATGGCTTTTAACTATTAACACTACAGAAAATTGTACAATATAAACGTAATGGATAAACACGTCGTTAGGTTAACATATCTTAATAAATGCTGCTAGAATCATGTAACAAAAACTTCACAACAAACGAATTGCACAAAATTGAGGAAAATCATACATGTATTTCGAGAGAAAATAGTATATATAAAAGATCTCATATTCAGTCACGTTGTTGCGCTAAACAGCAAACGGAAAACATGCACGGACTTTGCGAGGATAAACGCTAGTGGACGAGGATCCCGCAACATAGTGACTTTGCAGAAACGTCTTAATTTATTCTCAAAGAAGTTATCCGAGCCGAAATATGAAAGTCACGCCTAAATTTTATTTCTATAACTAACGTTGTTTTAAACGAACTTTCATAAACTAGATGGGTGTTCAGTAGAACACTTGTGTCGCCCTCTTACGCTTTGTCAGAATAACCAATAATTTTGTGACAAAATCTAAGTACAAAAAGGGGCATAACTCTGTCAAATGTGACCTTGACCAACAAAATTTGGAGGCATCATGACCCTTTTGTCATAAGCAATATAATTTGAAAGTTTGATGAAGAAATCTTAAGAAATGGCAAAGTTATAGCCAACATTAAGTTTTCATGACAAAATCTAAGTACAAAAGGGGCATAACTCTGTCAATATGACCATGACCTACAAAATGTGGCGGCTCACAACTCTTTTGACTAAGCAATACAATTTGAAAGTTTGATAAAGAAATCTTAAGAAATGGCAAAGTTATAGCAAAAATCTAAGTATAAAAAGGGGCATAACTCTGTCAAATATGACCTTGACCTACAAAATGTGGCGGTATCACGACTCTCATGTCATAAGCAATGCAATTTGAAAGTTACATGATAAAATCTTAAGAAAGGGCAAAGTTATAGTCAACGTTAAGTTTTCATGACAAAATCTGAGTACAAAAAGGGGCATGATTCTGTCAAATATGATCTTGACCTACAAAATTTGGCGGCATCATGACCCTTTTGTCATAAGCAATATAATTGTAAAGTTTGATGAAGACATCTTAAGAAATGGCAAAATTATAGCCAACGTTAAGTTTGTGTGACGGACGGACGGACCGACGGACGGACGGACGGACGGACAAAGCGATCCCTATGTATCGCATTTTCTCCGAAAGGGCGACAAAAAACTGTTTCGATACCAATTGGAGTTTTCTCACACTGTACAACTAATGTTCCCCGCTTAATAATTTTTTATATAAAATATGATATCAGCTTAATACTAATATGATTTGGCTCAGCTACAAAACAAGTTATCTCCACTTATATAAAACGCGCTCGAAACAACGCTTATTACTTATTGGAGAAAGCACCAGCAATTTGCATCACTTGTACACATTTACAGCTAGTTGAACTGAGGCTGGTGTAGTGTTAGGTGCCGTACACAAGTATACAGCTCAAGTGATCTGACCGCGGCTCGAACTCAGGTCGTTTTGGTTGCAATAACGAGCGCGGTAGCATTTAAATCAAAGGGTTCCACAATATAATGTGACGTGATATCTTTAATCTACTAGTTCAATTAAAATAGAATTACTGAACTTAAAAATATAAACTGACACACGCCTTCTTACAAGGCTTAAATGTACCGGGAAATGATGCCTGCTGCAAAGAGCAAAGCACTTTCATCTGCTAGAATATCGCTGCCGTATCTGCGAGGAATTCTAAACACTCTCAGAAAACTGGCGTTAGTGGCCTTATGTTATTTACACATAGTTGCTCTTTCTATGACCAAGACATTTCTGGTTAGAGGAACGGATATGGTATAGGTTCTAAATGAATAAAATATTAGTTATTATAATGTGTTGAGTGTTATTTACCTGCACTTGCTCTGTGAATTATGCCAGGGTTGCTAGGCAACAGAAATATGTATGTTACTTCTATGTTCATGTTTTTGGAGTAATCATAAATTTATTTAAGGAACCATGTTTGCAAAAAAAACCCCACTTGTTTAGAGTTTGTTGAATATTACAAAATTAGCTCCCTATGTGCAGTGTAATGTGAAAGAAATGCCATACGCATAAGTATTCTAAGTAGTCATTCTATGAAAATCAGTGTAGCTTCAGAATCCCTGTATCTTTTGCCCTGAAAAGACCGTTTTCATAGACAGTGTTTTCAATTTTTTTGGAGACAAATTCTGTTTCGTGATAATCAATTTTAAATCTGCTAAATGCATACAAGTTAGTAAGGCAAATAAATGAAATATACAATACAATACTATATACAAATGTATATGTACGTTCTGTAAGAATTTATCTTTAGTAGAATTGATGAAATGAAATAAAGAAAAGATAATTATCTTTTTCTGTAATCTATTTGCTATTCACGATAGGGTATTCTCTTACTTACATGAAGGGAAGACAAAGGGTTAAAAAATGACATTAAATGTTGCAATTTGTTCATGACTATAGACACAAGTTTGGCATATCTTTGCCAGTATTTAAGATTGAACTCTCATATTTTCAGGTTTTACTTCAGAGACAACGTAGATTTTACAAATGCAGAAACATGAAAATCGGTGTTTTGACCAGAAGCCTCATTTTGCGTTCCATGACAAATTTAAAGTGACATTATGCGCATCTTACTGCACATAGTGTATTTTTGGTGACAGTTTTATAAAAGCAATTTTTGGTTGCTGTGCATTTAAATGTGTTAAATTAATGATTATGCCGCATTAGTATTTGAAGTTGGTGCTTTAGATATAAAAAAATCGGACTGATAAAATGATAGTTGATTGTGTCGTTGTTGATGTTGGTAGAGATTTCAACAGTGGAAGGGAAGCAACTCCTGCATGCAGTTGTTCTTTTCTTAAATTGACTCTCCCAGTCAAATAAGAAAATCAATATTTGGAAAGTTATTATTTCATACTGGTAGCGGGAAGAGTTTGGTGTATTGGGTTAAAAGCTATTATTACCTTTACGCTTTTGTACACACACCATTTTCAGCTGGATTTTGACTTGAAAAAATGCGCATAATGTCACTTTAATGATTCTGATAATTTTCTCATATAATAATTGCTTTACAGTAAACCGACTCAAAAAGGATCCAAAGTTTTCAAATCTGGATCTTATACATGAACACGCATTTGAAAGTGTTATTAACATTAAAAATAGCTATATAGCTATCTGCAAAATGAAAAGGGTTGAACATAACGAATGAATTAAAGCGTATAAGAAATAGTTGATACATTTTACTTAAACATGTTTTCGCACATATAAATGAAAATACACAGTATCAAAATTATCAGATAGGATAGTAAATTTAATTTTACTCTATATTCAATAGTACAAAAGCTGTTGCACAAATTGACATACTCTAATTACAAATCTTACTATGGTCCGAGTACTTATTTCACAATCTAAAAATAAATGTACTTTTTGTCTTTGAAAGATAATGCAACAGGTGATCAGAGTATTTGTAAGCTGTGTATATATGATGGCAACGTACCTGATCTCATATCTAAATGTGGAAGCGATCTTCTAGAAAATTGTGGTACGTTGATTTTTACTTGATACATGCATTTGTTTGCAAATTAAGTCAAATATTGAAAGTGGTATATTCATTTTTAATTTTTATCTCATCCAAGAAAACAAGCTAATATACTGCTGTCGTGGACGGACCTTTATAAAATTTGCTCCGAATCAAAATATAGAATAAATTAAAGATACTAGTACTTCTTTCTTAAATAATTAACCACCAAACCGTTTCGAAAAAATATAGCGTACATAAATATATTTATCATCATTTGGACCATGTTTCTTTTCCTTAGATATTGTATGTGCAACTTTAAGTTAGTTAGATATAAATGTTTTTATTTCGCTAGGCACGAGTGTTTAAATTGTTGATGTTATACAAGCTCATGGAGACATAATTGGTTTTGCTAATTTCGAAATGAACTGAAAAATGCTATAATTACTTGAATGGTATCAGAGAACCACTTATTCTGGAACTTTAAAAATGTATGTGTATATCATCAGCATGTTCCCACTCGATTGCTTTTCCTTGAGTAGTCGACCTTTAATCATAGGTTTGTATGTTATATAAATCAAATTTTCCAAGTGATTCCTGGCATCTACTGCTTAGAAAAGAATTGTCATCAAAGTGAGTCGGTCCGTCGGCTCAAGCACTAACTCACTTACTAAAAAACTCACTCATACGTTCGTATTTACATACACATATCTACAATTGCACGCACGTTCGCACTCACACACTCACTCACTCACAAGCTCATTCATTACACTCTTCCACACAATAACTAGCATACTCACAAATACATTCACTCACACTACCATTTCTTATGAATTTATGATAGATTAGTATTTCCTTAATATCATTAACATAAATATACGTTTTCATATTTCTTCAAATGATCTACATCAGCCTTTCATTAAAGAGTTTTGTCAATTTCAGCTGATTTCACATGTCCAGAAAATACAGTGAAGTGTCCAGGAAGTTATTGTATTCCACTTAGCTTAGTTTGTAATAATGCCATCGACTGTCCTGAAGGACATGACGAACTTGAATGTAGTGAGTATAACACAGATTCTCTGTGCCTATCTTTGCCAGATATATTAAAGACATAAAGAAGTCGTAGAAATACTATGTTTATGATGAAATACAGCAGTAGCATATGTTTCATACATCGAACTGATGAAAATATGTCAGGAAAATGTCAGAAACGCTTTAACTACATTTATCATCTACGGTTACATGAACTTAGAAAACCTTCAGATTCAAAGAGAAACATCAAAAAATAAGGGTTAAAGTAATAAAGTGTAAATCAATAGATAATATTGCACCTAAAGCAATGTGACCAATTCATAGTCCTGGTCTTTATTGTAAACATGATATTTTGGAATGCAAATCAACGTTTTATTGTGCATTCTAGAAAACATTAGTAAGCAGTTATTAAATCAAGAATTGATTTAAAAGCGTAGAAAAAATAAGGAAAAGCAATATGATTTTTAGATTTGTTGATCTTAATATTTCCTTTAGAAGTAACCAACCCCTACAATGCGAAATGTCATGAATTGACTCGTCCGCCTTTCAATTGGATAGTATTTTTAGTTATTGCAACAGGTTCCTACTAAAAATATAGACTGGATAGTGAAAAATGCAAAGCATTATAACACCATGAGGAGACTAAAGGTTAAAAAACAATATAGAGGGCTAAACATAGTGATATATAATTAGATTACGTCTTGTAAGAGGTTTTAAACTTCAAAAAAGACATTTCGAAATGTGAAAATAGCTAATTTTCTTTATTATTTCAAAACTTTGATTTGGCATCAGTAATTCGACAGAAACACTATTTTAAAGAAATTATAATTAACTTAAAAATATACTGATCATGAATACATTTTGCACTCTTATAACTTCAGCTTGTTCAAATTCCGCAAGAGAAGTGTATATTCTGACTGAAGATTCTTCTATCCCTACGGAAAGAAACACCGCAGCAATAAAGCTTGCGAAACAATTCTACACAACTGGTAGTGACATTCGTATACTTTATTTCACGACACAAACTCCCCTTCAAGGTGTTTTCAATTTAGAACATAGAGTTCTCGAAATACGAGAAAAAAGGATTCGCTCTTTCCAAGAAGACAATCAGATTCCTGACTGTTTTTTTAAGTCAATGGCCAGAAATATACTGGGCAGTATACGCTTTAGTTCAAGCGATTCAGCAAAGGGCATCATTTTCATCGAAGATACTGTAGAATCATCAAAAGTCGCTGATTTGATTTTTTCAAATCTCTCAAATCCAAAGTACCCGATATATCGTGTTTTGAAGGATGTAAAATTTCACTTGTCAATGTTTGTGCCAAATACATACAACTTCATCCAAGATATTCGCATAAAAAGATGGAGTTTATTGTTTTCCTATGGATATAGGCGATTCAAGAAATTATGTGGAGGTACGTAAGTTTTGTACATGTAATGTATTTCTTAGCTTCGAAATTAATCTCAAAAACTTAATTATTTCTTTAAATTTAAATTAAGCGATTTGTTTTATTCATGTTTGGGTTTATTTCCTCTGAACAATGCCATTTTGTCAATATATTTGTGTTAAATGTGTGTAATTAACTTTTCAATATCATTGATTTAAAGATAATGTATCACTAACATACTAACAACATTTATTAGTTCTACTCTTAGTATATCAATACAAATGATACAGTAAATATGAAAATATTGATCGTAAAAATTGATGATTTAATGTTATGAGGATGATCAAGAGTATTCATATATTGTGCTAATACTTGACGGTTGTGGCGTATATTTATCCATTGAGTTAGACGCCTACAAATTGGAGGATTATTAATAATATCAATCCATTTAAAACAAGAAATATCTTGAAAATAAGATAAACGGTGTTGATGAAATGATTTTCCATGTAATACTACATGAAACACAAACACTAGACGGTTATGATGGTTCTGTATGGTGTTGATCACTTCTACCAAATTTCAGTGAAATGTTTTCGTCACTCATCAAATAAAAACAAGCGTCATATGCTGATGGAAAAGCTATTTTTAGTGAATGTGACCTTAAATAGAAGGTTTTCTGAAGGGGCTCATAACTTATGTAAAGTTTCACCGAAATCCAAGAAGCGGATTATCAGATAAATAAAGTTTGTGACAATTTGGGAGACAGGCAAGGCATTTAACAATCTCGTCTAAAGACAGAAAGGACACAATCAATGTATGATGGGAGAGACATAATAATACATCACTTTTATAACCATTACACTCAACAGGTGTAGAAACGCAAAAGTGGGAATTTTATCATTGTTACCGTGTTTCAAATTTATTAAAATTGCATAAACAACAAAAACAATATAAAATTGAATTATTGTAAAAGTTTCAATAATTCATCGCAAAAAAATGACTTAAATAGAAATAAAAACAATAGCATCATTCAAATACAAAATGTTCAACAGCGGAAATCTTTGCGTTTCCAAACCTGTTTAGTGTATAATAAAAATGTAATTTAATGTGTGACGTATTTGATAAATAGGTCGTGACAGAGTTGTTATTACAGTAACGAAATCTCATGATAGAGTTGTTATTACAGTAGCGAAATCTGTTTAGTTTAAGGTCATTTAGTGTAATAAAAATATAAAGAGCAATACTGCAAACGCTTGATCTCAAGTTATACCTTACGGAAGATTGGTTATGAATATATTTTGCATTCAATGAAAGTTTGACATTAATTTTATGGAAATTCTTTGAACGATACTGAGTGGACATAAGACTCAATGTAAAGAAATTTGACCTTCAGTTGTTACCTTAATTTCGATCCAGAATGACTTGAAAAATTGATGTAATATACTGATGAAGAGCCAAAATTAATGTCAATGCTAAGACACTTTGACTTGGAAAAGAATAATTGTTTCAAGAAAAGTACTTCCAGGCTTTGAAATATATAAGAAGCGGAATATGAAATATACATTTAACCAGGAGTGTGGCCTTTAAGTTGAAATATCATGGATGGAATATGGGTCTTGTATGTCATTGAAATCAGGGAAACACGTACTCTAATTAGCAGTATGCAGGGTTATAAACTGAATGTGTTACATGTAAAATATACAATATCGTTATATTTTATTTTACAGAAAACAAAACTTTGCTCTCCCTTTGCAGGAGATGTAAATTCTGATGAACGAACGCATATAATTGTTATATACCGGCACCAATAAAGTTGAGAAAATAATACGCAATGCAAATGTACATGTACATCGGTTGGAAAATATTTTTTAAAAGTTACCATGTCTTATTTCTAACGTGTATGCAAATTTCTATCAAATATATTAAGTTAAAATAAATGTTCTTCAAACCCGTTTAACCTTAAAACCATTTACCCTGTACCTGTTCCTGCTTCCTCATGCACGTGTAACTAACTACCTTACGAACTTAAATTCCCTCTCACTGTTTCTCCGATGAAGACAAATCAAAATAGGTCAATCGTTTTTATTTTTTACAGAATGACTGCTCTTCCCAGCATTAAATGTAAAGCACGATGGACAGAAAAACACATCGAATTTGATTTTACAAATTTCAGCACTCTGTTAATATCTGGAAGATACAATGATTTTTTTTGTATTGACAGTTTTTTCGACTAGAATATTGGGTGATTTGTGACTTAAAAACGAAACAGTTTTTTTCTGTTTTTGAGGTCAAAAACAAGCTGGCACCATATTACTTGGATGAATTTTTTATTTCGCAAGATTCTGTGCGTACATACAGTACTGGAAAGGAGGTTATTGTCTACCAATTGTCAAAGGTTTGGGTTCTAGATCTCAAAGTTCCATTGGTTCCAAACTTTGGAACAGTCGTCCTGTAGATATCACTTGAATAAACAAATTTCAGGCAGTTAAGGTATCCACAAAAGTCACTTAATGAATAGTTTTAAACTTTGTGTTTAACAATTTTATTTTACAGTGTTTTATTACATAAGTCTATTATTGTTTAATGCATTAATTTCGGCATTTTCTCCTACTTTTTAATTTTTGTATCGACCATATTGTCCTCGATGACATGCTTCTTCATTACATATTCATTAACTCAGTTCAAACAGTTTTTCGACTGATTATTAAGTAATTTTTGCAGGTAGTTAAGTTGTATTTGATCAAGTCTTTTAATACTGTTAGTACCAATGTGACACACCATGTGATAGTGTCATGCAAATTCTAATGTGATAATTTTATTATGTAATATTTGAAACTGATTATTATAATAAGATCTTTTAATGATTGACTCTCTGTGTCATGCCACCAATGCTAAGGACCTCTGAGTCAATGGAAATAAGAGCTTGCTTTATATTGTGTTATCATTGTGATTGGAGCAAGTCGTGGTGTTCTAATGTATAATGTAGTTTTCAACATTTGTTCATTTTTTACCGGTATTATATATTATGTTTGTCAATCATATTATATATGTTATTCTCTGCCGAAATAAATATATTTATCTATCAAGTTTGATAACGACCCATAACATTTGCACCATCATGTGTGATTTGAAATTCTATCAATATGCATAGCAGAATACTAATATAAGATCATATTCACTATCCACAACTGCATAGAGTATACTTCCGTCTGCCATTCCATATATCAAGTAGAGATTAAAATTGCCCTTTCTAAATCAAAAGAGGTACTATGAAACAGTTTTGATAAACTTCCTACAGCTGTTCCTGAATCAAAATCATTTATTTCATTCATCGCGCTTTCATTCGTTATATTTAATTGGTCCAGAAACTAGATCGAAACCCATATGATACTGCTAACGCCGAAAACATTGTTTTCAGTATCTGCCATAGAATCCTAAAGAGAGCTGTTTCCGACAAACGTTTGTAGAAACCCTACATTGCTGACATTCATATACAAATCTATTTGTAGCAACATTATCTGCAACGCTTATTGATAATTCCTGATGGAAGTCCTTGTCCAAATGACTGGCAAACATATAGTGTTCTTGCAAATCAAATACAATACATGTAATTTATTTTTGAAAATAAATTTGTAATTGAGATAACATGTTTTACAGAGAAAATTAAATAAAGACCTATCAGCAGATGATGTGTATTGACTAATCACAATGTCGTAGACATGTTGTGTTCTGGAACCATTCACAGTTACAATTTTATAAAACAAAATATTCATTGATATGCGTTCTTATGCATGATTTTACAGATTTAACCGAAATACCGTGCAGAGGAGGATACAGGTGTTCAGCAAGCAAACAATGTCTACCGTTGGAAAACGTATGCGACGGATTTGTTCAATGTATTGGTCAGGATGATGAAAAACTTTGTGATTTTGCTTGTCCGGAATTTTGCTCTTGTGTTGGTTATTCAATAAATTGCCGAGCAGGTCGACTTAAGTACAAAGATGTCAAGGGCATGTCTATAAATACTCGGAGGGCTGATTTAAGTGTCAATCCGAATATTCGCAGCGTATTCATCATGAGAAAACTTATTTTTCCATTCATGACTAGACTAAATTTGTCTTCTTGCGAAATTAAAAGCATAGATGAAGATGGATTTTATTATTTGAACAATCTTCGATGCCTTGATATTGGATACAATAGAATTGAAACTATACCAGACAATGCGTTTCATTACCTACACTATCTCGAGTATCTCAACTTTCACGGCAACTTTGAACTCAGAATTATATCATCGACGGCATTTCATGGACTGAAAAATATTAAAAGCCTACAAATCACTAGAACAAATCTGAAACGAATTTTTTCAAATACATTTAGTGGTTTGATTTTACAATCTTTAGACATTTCATACAATGATATAGAAGAAATAGAAGATTATGCGTTTAACAATACTTCTGTTGATGAAATAAACTTCAGAGGAAATAACATTATCACATTTAACAATATTATCTTTAATGGAATTGTATCGTTGCAAAAACTTCGTTCACCTGCTTTCAAATTTTGCTGTATTCGCCCATGCTATGTGGCCGAAAGCGATTGCTATCCAAAACGCGACGAATTTTCATCTTGTGATGACCTCATGAGACATCCGGTTCTTCAGGCAGTGCTATGGCTTGTTGGAATAACGGCTCTTCTTGGAAACATTTGTTCAATCCTTTATAGAATTATACAGGATCGTAAAAGGCTTAAAATTGGCTACGGAATATTTGTTACGAATCTTGCAGTTGCCGACCTTCTGATGGGTATATACCTGATCACAATTGCAGTTGCCGATTCACTTTTCCGTGACAGGTATTACACACCATGCATATACAATACAATGCTCCAATTTGATTATTGACTACTATACAATATATTCATATAAACGCTAGACCTATTATAGCAGAAATGAACTGAAAGAAAAATAGCATGCAACACCATTCTATGTAAAATAATAAAGGCACTGCTGGCTTGTTATTTTGTTATTTTCAATGATAAGACCTTGAATGGTCAATAAACATGTTATTTCAACTACGTTTCAATGCTCCCTTGTAAGTCCCTTTAAATATTTCGCATTGACATAAATATGTTTAACGTTAGTAAGACTAACTGAACTTTATTGGAAGTCCAAACTTGATATCTGAATTATTGGTAAAGAAAAGTAAGTTAATATTCTTAGCTAAATACAGTACATAAACTTATGTGAGGAATTCCACTGACTGACTGCATGTTGGCTTTTTATGTTAAAGAAAGACATAAAATCAGTAAATTGTGTAAGACCTGTATTCTATTAAGTAAAAAAGTAAAACAATAATGCATGAAAGTATATTTTTAAACTAGTAACACATGTACGATTTTAATATGCAGCATGTTTTATTTCAACAATAGATTTTATAATTAAATTTGTATAATATAAGTGAATAACAGATCATCAGATACAAATTCCTGGAAACATTTTAATTCTTCGTTGCAGCGGAGCTTTACATAGAGGCTTTTAATATTTGACATAAAATCATTTCAAAATTACAGATCTTAATACACAAATGTAAAACTTCTTTCCGGGGCAAACAAAGACATATATATACATTTTACAAGTACACGATCCTTTCAACGAATGAAAATAAAAACAGATTAGAAAAATAATTCTTTATATTGATTGTTTACAAAACAGTTTCGTATCGGTCTCTGTGTACGTCCAACAGATATATCTTTTTTAAAACGATGCTTTTTTGGACAATTCTTAAAGGAAAACAAAATCATTTACGAAAAACCTTCTGCATGTTACATGATTAAATGTTGAAGAATTTTACTATTATGAATAGAAGTGTGTCTACAATGTTCAGTAATTATATTTAATGCATTTTTGATTAATTTCAAACCTGTATTTAAACCGGAAAATAAAGAAATTTCCTAAACATGCTATAAAGAAATTGCATTGCTTTCTTTATTTGATTATTGATTGTTAAATTGTAACATGATGTACGGATCTAAAATAAATGAGTTTTAAAAATGATATGGTTCAGGACAATTACTAAATTTTGATTGAAATTTGCAGGTACATTTATGTGGATGAAAAATGGAGAAACAGTACCTGGTGTACAACTGCCGGTATTCTATCAACTGTATCTTCTGAAGCTAGTGTTCTCTTTGTTTGCTTGATCACACTAGACAGACTCCTAGTTATCAAGTATCCGTTTGGTACCGTAAGATTTACACCAACGAAGGCACACTGTTGTTGTATTTTCTGTTGGTTTATTGCCTTCGTATTGGCAATAATCCCAGTTGTGTACACCGGCTATTTCCAAAATCAGTTCTACTCTAGATCTGGTGTATGTGTAGCTTTACCTTTAACAGCGGATAAACCACCCGGTTGGCAGTACTCCGTCTTCATTTTTGTCGGTTTGAATTTCTTCACCTTTGCCCTTGTAGCTGTAGGGCAATGTTCAATCTTTCACGAGCTTCGAACAGCAACTGGAGGGATGCATAAGACTCAACAATTAAGAAAAAGAGATCTCCGAGTAGCCAGAAACCTGATTCTCGTGGCAACAACTGATTTTATGTGCTGGTTTCCTATAGGATTAATGGGTATGGTCACAGTAGTTGTTGAAATAGATAATGGTTAAAGCGTATCAATTAAATAATAAAAATATCATGCTTAACAAATACATTTAGACTCACGAATGAACAAAATCAGGATAAGGTAATCAATTGGCATATATCTATTAATATCAAAATTACAAATGTTTATATATATTGTAAACAATAATTAAATTTTATGTTAATAATATTAAATTTTATTTCAAACGCGATTATTCTTACGATGAAAAAATAACGTATAGGGAAAGTTGTAACTATTTTTAAAGTTTATTTTAAAATTTCTTTCGAAGCATATGCTGTGTCAACACATAATCAACTTGGACCTGTGTGTAGGTCATTTTTACTAATCTTGCACAATTTGTGATAGTGTCTACATTTCTAATGTTCTTGTTTTCTGTTACAAGTTAACAGTATGATTTTAATGCCATGCTATTTTGCCGCATTTTTAACGTACCATCCGAATATTTGAAAAAACGTGCAATTAAAAAAAATAGCAGCAGTGTAAAATGGCATTAATATTAAATTTTGTTGAAAAAATAACCGCCATCTCTTAATACATGCAACAGGAAAGTTGAATGTTCACAAAAAATTAATATGCAATCAGAATTCAGTGAAGCGTTTAATTTCTGCTTTCAATGACCATCCTATTTGTCCCTCCCCAGTTTTATTTTCATAATATAACTCCTTTTAAATCTTTAAATTATTTAAGGGGAGTCACTGGTGAGGTTAAGATTTTTGCACTTCTGGAAATTCAAATTGGTTATATCTAAAAAATCATAACTTAACTGGAAAAAAAAAGTTATACAGTAATAAACTAAGGCACAATAGGAATATTTTAGTGCCAAAAGATTGAACATTTTTGAGAATATATTTTTACCTCACTTTTACTGACTAAATTGACAAATTTTGCGTTATGCTAAAATGAGGGTATGGGTACAAAAAAATCAACAGTTTAAGCTATTCATTTAATTCAACCTTTGCTATAAGGAGAATTGTCAGAATATAAAACACAGTGATAACAAATTCCTGTTACAGTTCTTTGTTACAGACATATTAGTATGCCGTCATATCCAAAAGTTCATAGAAATCTTTAAACACGTTTATGTCAGTTTTGATAAATTTCTTTCTAATATGCACATCAACCCGCAGTTTTTATTTTTGCGTTGTAAATCAAAGGTCTTAATCAAAAAACGTTTTATTCCTTTAGCATGAAAATATAATTAATCAAAAATTGACATAGTACATTAGAAAAGATGAAAAATTAATACCTTTTCTGAAAAACACACTACATACATAAAAGTTTAAAGCTCCCGAATTTTTTGCTCATTCTGCTTTGAAAGTGTATCAATAAAGATTAATATTGCGAAAAAATTAAGTCATCGACCCATCATCTTTTTCCAGAAATTAACTAGCAATATGGTAGTCTCAATAAAATGTCTTGTTATTTTGATTTTCAGCAGTGACCCCCTTAAGATAAGATCTTTTAAATTTACCTTTTAGATGAATATCTTAATTATTTATAAAATAAATATTAACATCCAGCAATATGCTGTAACTTTAAGTTTTAAAATTTACTTTAAAGATGAATCTAATGCATGTCTTTACAATTAATACAGTAAATCATCATATACATAAAATTACAAGTTTTAACAATTTGAGTTTCCGTAAGGTCAATATTGTATTGTGAATTCTTTTGCTGTATTTCAAGAATCATCGTCACGATAAGAAGTAGACTGCATATGTCATGGTATAAGACGTATACAATCATGAAACAAAATGGAAGTTTACGTGCTTAAAGGATATAAATTAGTTATTAAATATTGTATACGCTTAGTCTTTCTTACAGGGATGATGGCATTGAACGGGTATCCAATTACCGGGGATGTATATGCCTGGACAGCAGTCTTTGTATTACCGTTTAATTCGGCTTTGAATCCTATTCTTTACACACTCTCTGCCATAGTTGGAAAAGAGGTATGTTTTATCTCCTTAATGAGTACATTTGTAACATCTCTCTTGAGAGTTTCTTGTTTAGGTGAGTTGCCTTACTGCTAATTATGTGTATACAAATGAAGTCTATAATTAATGAATTGTTCAAATGGAAGCGTATATTGTTTCCTGTGCTTCAAGCATAGTTATATCTTATGTCGAATATGAAAAAGACGCATGATAATTTTTTTTATAAATTCGTCTACATTAATACCACGTATCAGATAACATTTTTTTTTTTTAAAAAGTCGAGAATTTTATTATTTTATTTTTGACAATGATATCGTATTGAAAATAAACGGTTTAATTGTTGCGTACTGCTAAAAAGATATTTTGTTTTACGATTGCGTGGAACAAAACGTTTCATTTACCACAAATAAACATCCGCTATCAGCAGCCAATGTGTCAATATTAGTGATTTAAAAAGCTGTTAAATCGATATATTTTGACTAAAAGTCGATATAAGCGCAAACTAGTACTTAAAACTCATATTCAAGAAGTTAGAGAGCGGGTTTCATGATTAATAATGGTATGAGCGATTTATACATGGTTTAGAACGTTTTAAAGGCGACGGAAAACATGTGCGACCTACCAGACCTACCGATAAAGAAAGTATTATGTTAGGGAAACCAACGCTAGATAAAAATAGGTTCAATAACGACAATTATGTGAATCTGTAATTTTTTCACTTTCATGCATGGGGTCAGCGACATGAAAAGATACATTATAGCACATATGGAGTATTTAGAGAAACTCTATATGCGTGTAACAGCATTGGTATTCTACCACTTTGTAAGCTAGGTCATCTTGACTTTGTCATGTAATTTAGAAGTGCATTCATATGCATAATATTGGATTATATTTATCATGATAGTTTCACGAAACACCGAACATTAGTAAATATTCAACCAGTTGTTTTCTTATATGTCACTGTTTGTTGTTAATAGTTAGAGCAAGAGATGATAAAGTAAGAATAAACTGAAAAGAACACTATTTGCATGAACTCATGACCACTGTGACAAAACAGCGTTGAATATAGACCAGATGTCATTTTATATGAAATATATTAAGTTAGAACATAAATAACTCGCGAATATAGGCGTACGAATATATACAATATAACATGTATAAATATGTTAAAGTAAAGTGTAATATTGAAACAGACAAATTAATGGACACAAGTGGGCCTTTAAGTACTAAATATGCATTAAATTTGTAAGTGAATGGTGTAATTGTTCTGGCAATAAGTGACAAGAGTGGAAATCTTAAATTGTGTGATATTACTGTTGTTAGAGATGGACTTCATCCTTGTGTTAAAAATGGCAACCGGTAAAGTCGGTAGTAAAACTTTACATTATAGTAGTAGTATTCACTTATTCTGATCCTGTTTTGAATTTACATTGTATTACACAAATACTCAGCGAATCTTTTCAGTTTAATTTTCTATTATTTTAGAAGTTTAATCCTGACGTAGAGGAACAAAGTAGAATGGAAATCAAAAGAGGTAACATAATTTCCTTATCTTTTACGACAATTTAAATGTTAAAATATCAGAATATAGAATGTCATTGAAATCAGGACACAATGGCCGTTTTCAGTCTTAAAATGATATTATATTGGGAATTTACGGTCCTAATAGCAATTTGGATCTAACATTGCTTGTAGCTCTTACATTATCAAGAAAGATATTCAACGGCAAAATTGGTCGTTATCTGATCGAGAAACATCCGAACAATGCCTCTCTATGAAGAAGCGGCAAACATCCGAACAATGCCTCTCTATGAAGAAGCGGTAAACATATTAAAGAAATGTACACGTCTACATCGGTTTAGACTTAAAAGAACGCAGTTCTATCATTGTTTTATCCGTAAATTTGTTAGAGTATATGATGCTATTTAACTGATTATTTGAGTCGAATGATACGCAATATTGAGGATCATGGAAGCGGTCATGTTGAATTTTTGATGTCATAGTGCTCTTATTACATATTCACGCAGGTAAAAATTCTAAGTTAAAAACAGCAGCTTCAAAATATATTAAATCATTGTAAATGCATGACACTTTATCAATAACATCAATTTCGGATGAAAAACCACCATGAGTAAATGGTGATCAGAATTAAGTTTTGAAAATGAAGCTTGTCTATTATTGTGACTAATTTGCATCTATTTGCATACTAACTAAATCTTAGAATTGCCTATTGTTTTTATTTAGTTTCTGCCAATTTAAAAAAAATTCTTTCAGAAGAAGCTACTCAATTTCATCTCCCGTTGTACTCTCTCTTCCGTTCCCCTGTATGAATATAAATCGTTAACTTACGACGATGTTACACATACTTGTTTGATTCGGTGAAATGTTTGCGAAACGCAGAAAAAAGAAAACAAACATGAATCACCTATCATGTTTTATTCCTTCGCTTTTTATACGGAATTAAACACGAAATAGTCTGTTGTTCTCAAGCTTAAGCTACTGTTATTAATTAGTTACATTGTACAAATTATATTTGCTATTTTAAACAATTCATCACAGTGCATCAGTCATTAACTACACTAAAATGTCTGATGTTTCAAGTATGCTTGAATAATATAAACAATGAAATTCAGACCTAATTTTGTAATAAATACTCCGACACCAGCAAAGGGGCGAGGTTATCGCATCATTAGTGTCGTGTTAATTCTATGACAAACTAGCATCTTCTAAAGTATTCTTGTTTCAATGAGATTAACATTTCGAATGTTATGAACTGGATGCATTGGTGACATATATAGTGAATCTACCATAGTTGATTTCGAGCAGGGGAAATAAGATGAATATCAACTTATATCATTCTATCATAAAACATTTTGGTAAATATATAACTTCATTAAAATGTGAAAGTGGATATTGAGCAGTATAACAAATAGTTTTTGCTTAAACCGTTTACTACCGTGTTCCATTGAGAAAAAAACAACAATATAAAAGTGATTATATGAAGCGAAGCAGTAGTCTTATAGTACTCGATTTAGTTTTAAGACAGGTTAAGATCATGCACGATACTGATCCTTGAAAACGGTCTAGTATATATACACGCTTAATAGTTTATGTCATGAGCACGCGAGTATGACCCTAGTTCCCACAAAACAGTTACCCGAGGTGACGGATATTTTCATTAGAAACAAGTTACTGATGATAAAAACATGTTCTTGCATATTGCCGTCACAAACTTATCGAAATGATAGATATATATAATAATGTCTATAATGTTACGTCACATGTTATTCACAAGAGTTGTCTGCACTCTAATATTCGGTATTGATAAAACCACCGGAAATGCCGATCCGATATGCGTTGTTTTATATTTCGTGCATGTTACAATGTTATTAGGAAATAGATTTCACATTTGGGTAATACCGGTTAGTATATCACTGTGTGAAGCCTAGATGCGTAGTAATCTAATGACGAAGGCCGAATGCTGTGAAGTGTAGATACGTAGTAATCTAATCACGAAGGCCGAAATGACACACAGTGATAAAGTAACCGATATATTACTCAAATGTAAAATATATTTCCATTCTAACACATTGATTTAAGCAAAAAAATGTTCGAAGGGGTACTATTTGATGCGCTTACACGAAGTCACTGCCTTTAACTTGTAGTAGTCCTTGCATTTCATGAAATTTTCGCTGTTCGTTTTTACTCCTTAAATAAAAGGCAATAGTCTTATTTTTGTTGTTGCTGATATTGCCGGCGATACCGGAAGTGTAGAAAATTTTATTACGTGAATTCATTCACAACGATACAAATCCAAACGTATTAGCGCATGTTGTGTGAAAATTATACAGGAGGGATTTTCAGCAGTCAAAAATAGTACCGGGCGCCTAGAGTGATATACTTGGTAGGTATATCACGCTCAAATCCTTCTTTGCCTGAATAGGAGAAATTTGCAGTAGTGTTAGAATGAAAGATTACTTGCTCTTCTATGTAACTTTCATTATTAAATATAAAGTAAAGACACACAAGGAGACGTTTACAAGAATACTGATTTGACCCCAATTCATACATGTATGCACAGCTCTTCAGCAATATCGTCAAAGGATAGATGGGGCTTATATCTATCAATTGATTTGGGTACAATATGAGACTGCAACCTCATATTCAAAAATTCATAAATACATGCGTGGTTAGCTTCCACTAAATTAACATTTAATATAACTAGAAGGTAAATTGTATAAAATACCATACATTGGTGTATATCAATATGAGTCCACTCTTCGACAAAGCTAAGGCGTTGACCAACACAGCTGTTTGATTGTTTATTGCAAGTGCTTAATATTTATACTTTAGAACTAGGCAGTATCATTTTGCGGTATCATGGCTTACAGCAATCAATAAAAGCGAAATCTGGCGTTAAAGAAGGCAAAAGTGTACAGCATATGATGAACAAAGGTGAACGGATTTCTACCACCACGGTTCTTTCGACCAGTTTGCTACTATCAAGGTATCTGAGTCTACTACACGAGGCATCAATCGGCATAGATCGGCTATCTCCGGATTCCACCTATATAACTGTTAAGGGTAAAAAGGTAATTATAGCGCATTACTCCTAATATAAAATGAACTTTTACACATATAATAATAATGTTTTTGCTTTTTTTTAGCTACGCCAGGGTGAGCTTTTTCTAATTGATGATTGTCCGTCGTCCGCCGTCCGTCGTCTGTCGTCCGTCGTCCGTCAACATTTTGATTAAAATGACATCTCCTTTGAAACCACTAGGCCAATGTTGATAAAACTATGCAGGAATGTTCCTTGCATGAAGCTCTACCAAAATTGTTCAAAGAATTCCATTCCATGCAGAACTCTGGTAGCTATGGCAACAAATAGAAAACACTTTAAAAATCTTCTTCTCTGAAACCACAAGGCATAGAGCTTAGATATTTGGCATGTAGCATTGTCTAGTGGACCTCTACCAAGAGTGTTCAACTTATGACCCCTGGGTCAAAATTGACCCCATGCGGGTGGTCACTTAGTTTTGCATAGGCTTATATAGGAAACACTTTTTAAAAATCTTCTTCTCTGAAACCACAAGGCCTAGAGCTTAGATATTTGGCATGTAGCATTGTCTAGTAGACCTCTACCAAGATTGTTCAAATTATGACCCCTGGGTTAAAATTGACCCCACGCGGGTGGTCACTTAGTTTTGCATAGGCTTATATAGGAAACACTTTTTAAAAATATTCTTCTCTGAAACCACAAGGCCTAGAGCTTAGATATTTGGCATGTAGCATTGGCTAGTAGACCTCTACCAAGATTGTTCAAATTATGACCCCTGGGTTAAAATTGACCCCGCGCGGGTGGTCACTTCGTTTTGCATAGGCTTATATAGGAAACACTTTAAAAATCTTCTTCTCTGAAACCACAAGGCATAGAGCTTAGATATTTGGCATGTAGCATTGTCTAGTGGACCTCTACCAAGAGTGTTCAAATTATGACCCCTGGGTCAAAATTGACCCCACGCGGGTGGTCACTTAGTTTTGCATAGGCTTATATAGGAAACACTTTTTAAAAATCTTCTTCTCTGAAACCACAAGGCCTAGAGCTTAGATATTTGGCATGTAGCATTGGCTAGTGGACCTCTACCAAGATTGTTCAAATTATGACCCCTGGGTTAAAATTGACCCCGCGCGGGTGGTCACTTAGTTTTGCATAGGCTTAATATATAGGAAACCTTCCCCTTTAAAAATCTTCTTTTGAAACCACACTAGAGCTTAGACATTTGGCATGTAGCTTGTCTAGTAGACCTCTACCAAGATGTTCAAATTATGACCCCGTCCATTGACCCCCCTCCGGGTGGTCACTTATTTTGCAAGGCTTTAGGAAACACTTTTTAAAATCTTCTTCTCTGAAACCACAGGCCAGAGCTGATTTTGGCATGCTTGTCTGTAGCCTCTACCAATTGTTCAAGACCCCTGGTCCACCCCGCGGGGCACTTGCGGCTTTAGGACCTTTTTTCTTGAAGCCTAGCGGGCACCGGCAGTGCTCACTGTCCCCTGGGTCCAATTGACCCCCCGCCCCGGGTTGTCACTTAGTTTTGCATAGGCTTAAAAGGGAATAAAAATCTTCTCTCGAAACCACAGGCCTAGGCAGATTCCCCCCCCCCCCCCCCCCCCCTGGCATGTAGCATTGTCTAGTAGACCTCTACCAAGATTGTTCAATATGACCCCCGGGTCCAATTGCCCCGCGCGGGTTGTCACTTGTTTTGCCCCCCCCCCCCCCCCCCCCCATAGGCTTAAAGTGACATTATGCGCTTTTTTCAAATACACCAGCTGAAAATGGTGTGTGTACAAAAGCGTAGAGGAAATAATAGCTTAACCCAACCAACTCTTCCCCTACCAGTGAAATACTTTCCAAATATTGTTTTTCGTATTTGACGGGAGAGTCATTTAAGAAAAGAACGACTGCATGCAGGAGTTGCTTCCTTCCACTGCGAAATCTCTACCAACATCACACGACACAATCAACTATCATTTTATCAGTCCGATTTTTTTATATCTAAAGCACCAATTTCACACTAATGCGACATAATCTTAATTTACACTTTAAATGCACGCCCAAAATTGCATTCATAAATTGTCACCAAAATACATTTTGTGCAGTAAGATGCGCATAATGTCACTTTAATATATAGGAAAAACTTTAAAAATCTTGTTCTCTGAAACCACAAGGCCTAGAGCTTAGATATTTGGCATGTAGCATTGGCTAGCGGACCTCTATCAAAATTGTTCAAATTATGACCCCTGGATCAAAATTGACCCCGCACGGGGGGTCACTTAGTTTCACATAGGCTTATATAGGAAAAACTTTTTAAAAATCTTCTTCTCTGAAACCACAAGGCCTAGAGCTTAGATATTTGGCTTGTAGTACTGCCTAGTAGATCTCTTTAAAGTTTGTTCAAATTATGCCCTAGGGGTCAAAATTGACCTTGCCCCGGGAAGGGGGGTCACTTGTTTTACAAAGACGTATATAGAAAACCTATTGTATATACCATTATCTAGTGACCTTCCACCAGGCAAGTAGACTTGTACCAAGGTGAGCGATATAGGGCCATCTTTGCCCTCTTGTTATATTTAGATACTCCAAATGAATTCAGTTGTGTTATCAAGCAGAGTTTAAAGACTAAACGAACCATTTCTATATTAACGAGTTTCATAAAAGAAGCGTTTATTGTTGATAATTTTAGCCTCATGAAAAGCTTATCTGTAATTTATCTGATACAATGTACGTATAGCATGTATCTTAAATATAAAATGTTCTATTTCAATTGAAGATCTGCATCGTGTTAGATTCGAAGATATTCGTTGCAAATGATACTAAAAAACAACAAGACGAAATAAATAAATTTGGAATAATTCTTCGACGGCTTCTTGCTATGAGCAAATAAAAAGACACCTTTGCCGTTGATATTAATAATGTGACATTACAAGCTTACCAGTCGGAAGTTATACCTATGCGTTTCTTACTACTCTAGGATGAACATCATCGCTTCTAAGACTGTACAGTTTTCTTTTTGGAATAATTTTACGCCAACTTCACGATAGGTATTAAAATTGAGAACCATAAACTTAGTTTGAATTTCTTATACCTTAAATTGTTATAAACTTAGTTAATGGTTCTTTATATTTTAATACCTATCGTGAAATTGGCGTAAAATAATTCCAAAAAATGTATGCCTCTCACTTTTAAAGGACAATTAAATATGCCAGTTAAATGACTATCATACATGTGAAACAAATACCTAGATATCAAGTTTTTGTTAAATAAATTATTCCCATTCCCCTAATTTGGTTAGACCTACTGGATGCTGAATCAGAGAAAGAATTAGATATGGAGCAGCGCTTAATGTAAACTTATCAGTAATTGTTGGAAATGATATGAATACAATTGATTGCTGTTGTGGTGGTGGTTTATTTGATTTTTTAAAATTCTTAAGTGTTTTGATGTTACAAATGTAGTTTTTTCTTTGTATTTATTTGACAATTTATACATGTATGTGATTAAAATTTCTAATATCAAATAATACAAGGCTATAGCAAACGAAGTAATCGAAATATGTGTTTTTCAAGTCTCTTACTACACTCTATAACCTTTCACATCAACATTTTAATTTTGGAAATTACATTTGCGCATATGTTTCTGATGTGGTGAAATTCTAGGAGTATCCTTGTGAAACTAATATTGATGTTTTTGACATTCCTTTACTACACATTGGAAGAAAATTGTAACGGTATAATCATGACTGTAGACAACACTAAACGATGAAGAAATATCATTGAATTGCAGACGTCCATAATATCCAATTCTCTATATAATACCTTAAAAGAAAATATGTATATTTCTGACTTTCTTATCTTCGTGCTCGGTTTTACTCTTTGTTTGCACATTTTAGTAGTACAAATATATTCGCAGATCTTATTGTTTTAATATTTAATTAATAAAAATAATTAGTGTTGTTTTTCATGCATATATTAAATTTATCAATTCAAATTGTTTATATATTTTTTTTAAAATTTTAAATCGATATTACGTGTAGTACTATTTTAAATTTTAAGTGTGATTGTCTTATGGACATCAGAGTTATTTTTTGTTTGCTTAATTTATTTATGACTAATATTCTCGGATATAAATCATCAAATAAGAACGAGCAAGTTTCTGATTTATATTACATGTAGATTAAAGTTGCATATTGAGTTGAAGTCAAGCAGCAACAACCTGTACTTTATTTGATATTTATGTTTACTATTAACCTTGTTGAACTTTGTATTTTCTTTAATACATATTTGAGGAAGGTGAACGGTAGCATCGTGGCTGCAGAGAACATTGAGGAAAGAATATTCAATTACAAACGTCTAAAATACATAACTCTTCAGATAATTTCTTAATTGAAATAGTGTAGATTTCGGACTTTCCAGTCTACGTGCTCGGTTTTGTAGTTAGTTAACATATTTTTGTTACTCTCTTACACTCCACTATTTTAGTAGTGTGGGAACTCACGAGACAAAATATCGAAATTCATTCTGACGGCATAAGCATGTCATCATATGATCGTCACAAATAATACAAATACAACTGAAAAGTGTTTTTGAAAATAGTAAAATATCTTTAGTTATTCGAAGTAAGACTCATGAAATAACAAATTCTGATTAGAAATAAAACACATGTTTCTGAACCAATTCATTTTGAGATAGACGGACTCCAAAGTTATACAAATTGAAACTGAAGCAGATATTTCAAATTGAAATGGATCTTTTTCAGTATCTATTTAAGATATCTTGAAATCGAGCAAGTGTGTCTCATAAAAATGTAAAACATAATGATTAAAATTGTGTTTGTTTATTTAAGAAATAATCTATGGCTTGGAGTGCGTTATCGAAATTGAAGCATTCCCCGGAGGTGATGTGCCTGGCGGAATAATTCACGAGGTCGAAGCCCGAGTGAATTATTACACAGGCACATTACCGACGTGAAATGCTTCAATTTCGATAAAGCATTCCAAGCCATAGATTATTTCGATTCTTATAAGCCGAATTTTTGAAAACTATCGTAACTACTACGGACCTTTTTTTCAGCACGGCGGTAATGTGTAAAATAGCATAAATAGTGGCTGTTGGAATACACTCCCCTATTCGGGCAGCTATTCAAGATATCATACATAACTGTATTATACATACTTATTTTAATTTAATCATCTAATAAATAAAATATAAAAAAATACCTGTCTGTGACATTATGCAGAAGACTTCAGATTCAGAACAAAGCAGACAATCGATTTAATTAAATGCGTACCGTTAATTTAAACTGTACAACGTTTTAACGTGAAGTAATGACGTCAGTGTGATGACGTAAACGTTTTCATTAATTGTTTTGTCTCCCGGAATCAAAACATTGTATGACTGTTAATGCTGAATGTCTTGGTCTTTTTAAAGGAAAACAAGGTGAGGGTATTCTAAGGCTGACTTGACGCAATCAAAAATAATAAACAACTTTTTCATGCGACTGATGTATTTATACAGATATTATTTCTGTTTCTATATTTTATTTTCTGCACGGGAGTAAATAAGAAAAGCCGGAAGGTGCTACTTCCCTTTCCGAAACTCCGCCTACTTTTCCGAGTGCATTAATCATATTAAAGCACTCGAATTGACTATACAAATATACCATAGGCATATTAGAATTATTCATCTATCCATTTATATGTATATTTTGTACTTGTTTTTGAAAACCGTAAACACATTGATATTTGCAATTAAATAGAAGAATTATCTTTCATTTTACATATATTATATTGCAATGTTTTCACATCGGAATAATGACAAATAGGGTGTAACAAGAGATTTTCCCATTGGTGGTATTTATCCAATAGATGCACTAGTTGCAACATTAGTTACTTCAACTATTCTCTTTTGATTGTTTTTTTACAGATGGAATAATGAAACACGATAGCAGTCCTTTATTTTTGCTTTGAGGCGACATTTCTTTCATAATGTTGAAACGGGTTTAATGCCTTTCAATGCTAAAGATTGAAATTTAGATTGAAATTGTATTTAAGAAAATTAATTTTTAAGGAATAAGCATCGTAAACCTAGGAAAATCCTTGGATCCGCCTTTGCTATAGAATAATGCTGGCACAAAGCAGCTTTGTTAGTTAAAGATATAACCGTTATGTTTTATAATCATTGTTCAATAAATTTTTCTTATTGTATTCGCCATTGATGAGCAAAAATCGTTATAACCGTACCTGACATTAGGTATATTATTTTCAAGTAACGGTGTACATGATTGTTCTTTTTATTTAGGATTTTTAACACTAATTTGATGTGCATTGCTCATGTGTGTTTACCTGAAGATTTTATTCTAGTTCAAAATTACAGAAAAAGAAATTGGCTGCATACGTATCATGTACCGATCACTTTTGAATTCTATAAATATTTTGTTATTTATTTGTTGAAAGATCGTAACCTTCAAATGCTTATTTGTAAATGTTTTTATTCAAAAAATTATGTCTTCATGTACATTGTACCATACGATATATTTACATGTAATACCTACAAAATATCACGTATTTTATCACACATATTATATTAAATATATTACCGTTAATAACTTACTTTTCAGCAAACAAAGACATTAAAAATCAAAATAAATATGATTTCAATTGCTTCAATCCAATACTAATAAAATCTTTATACTTGTGTGAACTGTTGTCAGCCTGTTTTTTTCTCCTATGAGATACAAAACGCATTTACCGGCGATAGATAACCTTATCCTTCTTCGCTTTTCTCTCATCGATGCCGGACTATTTTTACGTTAATAATAAGCAGCCATTACATCACATAAAAATCGTAAAATGACAGTAAATTTTCATTTTTGAAATAACCATAAAGTTGTGGGTATTAATTTTCCTAGTTAGATCATTTTCTATCCATCTATTACAGTTTTGAAGTAAAATTCGAGAAAAAGTTGATGCTCCTCTTCACAACTCCTGAACGTGTGAACGTGGTAGATTCATCTTTTTCTTATCGATTAATTCGTGTATACTCGTAACAGTTACGAAGCGTGTAGACGCAGTATTTTAAAACTGACAAGGTACCGTTTATAGATTATGCAGACATAAAAATTGTCCCGTTTGATAGCAAGGAAAACCGTGTGCCTCTACTTTTAATATCCAATTTAAATGACAATGGGTCAGAATGTATGTCTGAATGTTTCTGGATGAAGTTCGAATCTGGATAATTTTGGGTCAAAAACTAGGTCACACAGTCAGATCAATGGAAAACTTAGAGGCTACATTTACATTGTAATCTTCATGATAAATGATCAAAATGTTTATCCAAATAAGTTCTTGATTGTGTTTGAAACTGGGTTACTTGGGGTAAAAAACTAGGTCACTAGCAATAATCAAATTGAAACCTTGTTAAAAGTCTGGATGCCTAATTTAATACCCATTCAGGAACTTTGATCATATTGTTTGTGTGGGTTGTGTGGGATTTCAAATATAGATCAACTCAAAGGAAGACCGTGTTGGTACTCTAGAAGTTACAATGTTTAGGCAACCGTCATGCAAATTTGTCCGAATGTTTGTCTTGCCAAGGTCAAACAGAATACTTGTGTTTATAATATGTAGTTTAGGGTAGAATTTTGGTCACATTGGTTAAGTAGGTCTCAGGTGAGCGATTTAGGGTCATCTTGATTTAAAGTTTCACTTTATACAGCAAACTTTGATCTTCGTAGATGTATATTAGTGTTATGTTTTATCTTATTTTAGTACTTCAAAGTGCTTATACTCTTCGTGTTAAAATGCTCGAATACGAGCATTAGTCCGAGTTTCACTAAATTGTTTTTGTTCAGGTATGGTGTAGTGTATTATTCTGAATCGTGTGTCATTCATATTTTTTTCCTCAGTTATCGCTTGCATCGTGTACAGCGATAAATTATAAATAATCTACCATCTGAATAAATTATAATAACTTTTTTTCAACTAATTTGAGCAATGCTGAAAATAGTGCTTCTTTCCGTCCTGAGAACTGAAACGTTATAACAATAATATGCTTTTAAGTGACCAATTATATTCGAATTGTAATTTCTTAAAATGGTAAAAAGGATATGTTTATAGAAAATGATGCAACGTTTTCTTAGATGGTGCCAGTTTCCAGTGTATATAAGTATATACTCCTTCTCCATTGTTACACATGTATAAAGGTCAACAACGCGAGCCTAACGCAATGGGAGATTACTCGGTATATTTGTTGAACATTTGAAAATCATAATTTATACATTTGCAGCCTCTAATAAACGATCGAACATAGAGAACATAAAGACTATTTTAAGTAAAAGGCATTTCGTAAATGATGAGTACCTCTGTCATGTATGGAACAATCAATAAAGGGCATCTAACGATGCACACAAAATAAACATTGTGGAATACATAATTTTAACTAAGCAGTTATTATGTAGACTCGGAATGATAATAATCTGCGAAATTGAGAGATATAAACATACAATAGTTAGAACTTCATCTTTAAACTTATTACAATGAGTTACAATGAGATATAAATTTCACATTAAGCCATTAAAAAAAGACTATTACAACAATACTTCTGACCTCGGCTTTTCAATACTTTAGACGTTTATACATCGAGGTTATTAGTTTAAGCTGCTTTACCATCGAGTAACTTATTTCCGTGATAAAAAAACGTTCGCTTTCGAGAAGAAAATAGTCTGCGCAAGAAAATAAAATGAACAAATGAAGAACACATTTTACCTGGTTATAATTCCGAATACATGTACATCTGGAAAACTATTTAACTGTTAACTTATGAACGCTGCCATTTTTATACAAATTCAATTCAAATCAAATTCAATGTACCAAAACAGACGTCCATTTTGACTAGTAGAAGAGTTTTCGTGAGCTTACTTTATCGCTGAATTAAGCGAAACGAACAGTATCTGCAATAACAGAGACCTTATAACATTCATTTATTTTCATTTTATGTTTACTCTAGATCAATATTATTGTATGCATGGGCACACTAATATCACTAACACTGTCATAGGCCTTGGTTAGGATATTGTCAGTATTTGCGTTTTGCGCTGGGGATGGGCTACCATAAACCTGTATGTTTATAAAGTGGGAAAACATCATGTAGACACCCATAATTTCCTTTTTTTTGATACAATTTACAACGAAAACTTTCTTTACCAACCAAAAAACTTTTGCATAATTATGTCACTCTATATAACAGGATCTATTGATAAAGCATTGAAAAGAAAAGGCCTCTGTAATCCAATGTATCTAATAATGCTGTTAGGAAAAAAAGGTTCTTCTTTCAGTTGAGTACTGAAAAGTACATTGTAAGATAGAAATACGCAATGTAGTCAAACGGTCGAGACTTATTTTGCTCTAATATTTCTCATTATAAGATGGCAATGAAAAGGTTGTAACTGTTACTTTTTCCATATGTTATTGTTATAGGTTAAACACAAAATAGCAGAGTATTCTGGTTAATTAAAATGACGACACTTACAGTTAAGTTGTTAAGTTGTTACGACCTGATTCAATGAGCTTGTCTAGAGCCTTATAGGACCTGTGTGAAGTTTGAATCCTATATGCCACATGCTGACTTAACAAGATTTTTAGAAACAATGGGCCTTTCTAATCAGTTATGAGAATAAATGGTATGGCATTTTAGTGGCCCCGAAGACCTGTGTGAACTTTCTTCCCAGTATGCTTATTACTTTTATTGATATTAACTTGTACAAAAATAACAAAGATGTGACGCCGACAACAACACATGTAATGCCGACGCCAACACTCATTACTCAGACTATTCGAGCTCAAAATATGTCATATCAATCAAATTGTCTCCATTGAAAACACGTTATCAGCAATCGAAATTGATTTGACTGATTGGTTTGATTTTATCATTTGTGCAAGGATATAGGAATAATGAATGTAAAAGTATATATAATAATAATTAGAATAGTTTAACTTCCGAATTAATACCTTTTCTAACACCATACTATAGAAAGTTTGTTGTCCTATTGAAGTTATTTACTAAAGACAAGATATATAAAAATTTAGTATTTCTTTATAAGTATTTTAACGCGTTTTCCTTCTAAGCAGTATTTTCAAATTAATAATTTCATATTAACAATTTCCATGGCTTTTTTCTGCCAGTGTCTGCAAACGGTATCAATACACTTCGAAACCAGATAAAGTATGCACCAAAACATGTAATTACTTCATGTATCTATTTTATTAGAACGTAACTAAACTGATTATTAAAGACCAAGTCAATAATTACATTATAGGTATTTATTTGAATTTTACATGTATATTTAAATTAGAAAAAATGTTTTTGATTCCGAAAAACGTATGCCCTCGATTTTTTAGTTAATGGTTACTGTACATTTAATCGATCTGAAAATTGACATGAGTAATATGTTCATCATGGCAAATATGCTTACAAAATTATATGATCTTAAAACTAAGTGATCGGAATCCATTTGAATTGAATGTAAAACGTTCGGAAATTTTAAGATTTACGCACCACTTTTATAACATAGTGATCACCTGTTAATGGAATATGTAAATAATGTTTCAACGTAAAATTGTTACGTGTGTTTCTAAACACAATTGAAGTTCTTAGTGACTTCAAATTTACTAAACAATGTCAGTATTTAGTATGTTCTATGCATTTCTAGAGTTTTATCGTTTGCACCGGATACTCAATGTGACCAACGCCCCTAGAAGAGCCTAGTTATATAGGTTTTGGGGATACAGAAGATGTCTCAGTTCCAGAGGCATAAGAGATTATTTTACATGCCCGGTGTATAGCACCAACACACGGTACCATCAGTTACATGAGTGAATGGGTGTGGGGTCGAACCGGCAATCTCTGGATTAGCAGTCAAGCGCGTTACCACTAAACAAAGCAGTTAGTAAGACACTTAGATATAATAGAACACCATATATGTTTTCTTTTGTAACAAATATACTATGTATAAATAGTACATTTATTTATGTAGTTAATCAGCCGCTTTTTGTCATGTGTGCACTGATAAATAAATCAATCAACTCGTTGCCTAATATAAAGAAACTTTAATGTTCTTTCAGTTTAAAATATCTTAATACAAATAGGTATTATGTAAATGCAGTTATAAACTAACAACTTAATAATGCTAGAGGTTTTCCCGCTATATGGGTTGTGATCCTGAACTAAATTGTTTTGATCAGGACCCAGCAAAGAGACAAAAACGATCAAAACGTTTTTCAAAGCCATTTGTTATGAAATATATTTCCTTAACATTTAAAAGTAAACTTTTCTCTTATGCCAAAGAAAATATTGTATTGCATATCTCTAATTTCAATATATGGCGTCAAAATGCTACTTAACGATATATGTTTGTCTTTAGTGAAATAGCCACAAGTTTGAAATGCAATTGGAAATAAAACATGCACTACATGTTGTCCATTATTGTTAATTTTAATCACAAGTTGATGTTCAAACGAAAGAGTCTCCATAGTGAATCGAAAGCTTAACTGTCAAGATCTGCTATTCAAGGTCATAAAATCAAGATTCAGAAAGACGATTATTTATATTTTGCAGTTTATTTTACCTTGTCATTAAATGGTTTATGTGCACTTAGTCGAAAATGTCTGAAAAATGTCTTAACACAATGCCACAATCTGACCGAACGATATTTTATATGTCATTAATTTTTGTTTGCATTGAAACATGACCTGTTTTGTGTTTAACAAAAAGTCCAAAGTTTCGCTATTTAAGATATGTTTATATATCATGGACATGAACTATGAATTATATATATTCTCTTATTACATCAAAAATAGCGTTATTGATAACAATGCCCTAGCACCATGATATTTAATTAAACATTTGTTATAATCCTATACGCAATCAAATATATGCGCTAAGAGTTTAGTGCAATGTATATACAAATTTCTTCACAGAATATCGTATATGGGTGCAGGATATGGTTCCACCTGCACAAATGGTTCTAGCTTTAAAGACAATTAAAATCTCCTTCATAAGTGACCCGTTCCCCCCAAGCCCTACGTTGTCTAATCGCTTAAGGTAACTATCGACGCTAATTTGCTTTATAATCGCAAATTTCCGTTTTTATGCATTAATATATGTTCAGTTGAACTTCTACATATTAGCGAAATCAAAGGTGATGAAAAAATATTTAAAACGTGCTTTATGAAGTTAAAGTTGATCGGTACGTATCCCAACAGCGTCGCGCTCTCTGTGTGTCAATAACCGTTCATAGCTCCGCCCCTTTTGAGGCGCCGATAAGGAATTATCAATAAACGGGTGGAAGCAAACGGTATTGATCAGTTAATTGTTTCAGTTGTTAGATGTGTACGCTTAGCAATTCAGAAATTATAAATGAGATTGTTTTTATTTGTATTAGTAAACATGGGAAACAAGAGAAACAAAAGGCAAACAATTAAATAAGATTTTGTTATGATTCGAACACATTTGAAATAATTCTAGTCAAAACAGTTTATTCACAAAAGTACAGTTTAACTATCACAGTATTCAGATGAATTTGCGTTCTTGACAAAGTCATTCTTTTTAACAATTTTCAGAACCTTTTATTATATAATATCTAATAATTTGTATAATACGGTTGCACGAAGGCCAGTGCATGATAGTTGTGCTTATTATTTACAGATATTGCCAAATTTTATTCATCGCCTTATTAGCTCTGATAACTAAACGAATTAGTTTTTCGGATAAAATCGGAATTTCAACTAATTAAATTTGTTTAAAATTATATAAAAACCATTAACATCTTTTCAAGTTGTTTACAACAGCTTCGATTGTAATGATTATCAATTGCCCTGCATGTAAGTTCTCGTTCAACTTTCTCCATTTTCCCCGCTGTGTACCTCAAATACTTTAGATAATCACGTGACCGTCTTGTCGAAATACCGTATCCGCAATAAATCACATAGAAAAGGTAGTAATTATTGCATTAAAATGATTCTGTGGGCGGATCTTGTAATTTTTCTGATTTGGCAGGGTTAAGTATTGTATGGACGGGTTTTGTTCCATATAATCCAATCAAATTATGTGTGTCGTTAGAAATCGGCGTTTTTGACACTTACTTTGAAGGAAGATGTGTCAACTTTGAACAAACATAATTTTGTTATTTGGGGGTCGATTAACATTGGGTTTGGACCAGTCTAAAGATAATTTAATTACGGAGGGATCCGTGTCAGGAATTTTTGATTAATTGGTCAGGGGATTAATAATCGTTAAATACGTAACAAGCGGTCAGAAAAAAAAGGCTGAAATTTCTTTGATGTTAATTATTTTTTGTTTGGAGAATTATATGGAATATCTGTGACACGGATCCCTAGGCAAAATGATTATATACATCGTTTACGAGTTTGGTGGTAAAAATCGAAAAAATGGCTTAAATATCGCTGTTCAAAATTTCACGAAATCTATTAAATATCATACAATATCAAAGACAAAAAACAAAAAAAAGTTTTAAAAATCATGAAACGACTTGTTTTAGTCATAATCTATGTAAAAGATACAAAATATATAATACAATTATTGTCTAAATGGGTAATTTAACTCCACTGAACCGACGCTAGATCGTACCTTAATCGTTTTATTGCCCATTATCAGTTATAATCCTGTAAGATTAGATTAAGAATCCTTCTGACTGTTTTTATTCCTGTGTAAATTAAAAATGCAACCGAACACTCCTTCTAACTGTAAAATAAGCCAATACTAATTAAACGAAAAAGTATCAAGTGTAACATCTAAGTATTTCATTTCATCTAAAAATTGATAATTGATTTGCTGTTAGAGTAATTACTTATGTACTATTAAAAACACATCGTCGGACACCCACGGTTGTTGACTCCGCTACGCTCGATGTATGGAGCGTATCGGAGTCAACAACCGCTGGTGTCCGACGATGTGATGTATGGAGCGTAGCGGAGTCATCAACCGTGGTCCCGATGCGATTAGTAGCGGGGCAAACATTACCCGACGCACAATCTAACTTTGAAATCACAGTTACTCTGTAGAAAAAATATTTTACGTTTTTGTCATAAAACAAAATTTATTCATAATTATCTTAAACTTTTGAATATAAAAACAGGTTCATTTAGTTTGCATACATCAATAATGTGTTCATTTGTTAATAATGAAAGTAGTTGCTTGAGCAACTGATTTTATTATAAAATTTGATTTGGAAATTATATAAAAAGGTAACTGATAAAATAAAATAATCATATATCATAAAGGTATTTCAATTAGTTTAGAGCTAACATCTGTTTTCTGCGTTTATCTGTACATAATGTAGGGAGTTATACAGTAGCTGAATATGATAAACAGAAGCTCGTCTACCAGTGACCAGTCTTGTTTATTGAACCATACTGTGATTACACAATACCTTTTGGACCCCTGTGGTGAATATCTCACATTCCTGTTCGATTGTCTTAAAGAAAGATGGTAATTCTTAATTGTGAATACAGAGCATTAAGCCAAATGAGCCATATTGACGCCACACCAATACAACACATTAACGTCACGTCAAATTCTAAATATTCAACGGTAGATTTATAGTGTCCCCCTCTTGGGCAGTTTCAAGTCGCGGTACAATTTACATGCTAGTATTTAGTTTAATCATTATCAATAGTTAAGACGTAATAAAATGTCGTACAATTTAAATAATTAGTATCTGCGTATCCAACTGCACTGTTGAAAGACATGTGGCTTTAATCATTGTTATCTCCGTCTAGTGTAGCCTTGCAAATTCGTTTTCTGCTATTGGTAGAAAAGGTTTTCGAACGAATAGTAGGTGAAACACATATTAACAAATCCATGAACTATTTAATGGATAACATGTAGATGGTACGAAGGGGCCAATAAGATACTCGTCTCTTAACAAATTCAGTAAATATCGACGCGCCCTCAGCTGTCAATATTTCTTATCTGTAGCCAATAATAACATATCAGTATTGCTGAGAGGCCAGTAGTGACAGCTCTATATAACTTTAATTGAAATAATGTGTTACATGTAGTAGCAGTCGTTTTTCGAGCATTACAACATGGGAGAACAAAACGTGTTTACTCGATGGTGGATATTGTTGATACTGTTTGAATACACAGTTTTATCATCACACGGTTTGTACTTAATTACTAGACCATGTTTCTTCTTTGCTCATGTTTTTGTGAGTTTTACTTTTACTCATTATCTTTTATTGACATTTTGTAGGGTATTGATCTAAAGGTGCAAAAGTATATAATTTAATGACGATTCAATTACCTATAGTTTTGTTTAACGATTCCCGTTTTTATATCTCGATGTATAAAAAGCCAGAAACCAGTTGTTCGAAGCTCTAACCGGCTGTTAAATTAACCATCGGTTCAATTTTGACAAAAAATAGTTCATGATTTTGGAAAAACTGGTGTGCCTTTTTTAGTCTTCTTTAAAGAGATTTAGTTTTCCTCTGTCCTTAAAACATTTAATATATTGTAAAGTATTTCAAAATGTTTAAATTACAGCCCCAAATTTTAATCGGCTGTTAGGTTAACGGCCGGTAAAAGTTTCGAACAACCGGATCCTGGAATTAATTACTAATTTTATCAATTTCGCATTGTTATTTGTGTTAATAAAGAGTCATCAGAGGAAGCCGTTGGATATAAAGAAAAAAGGTGTATCTTTTCTACACGAGTTTCCGTTGAGACAAAAGTCACTTATTGCTATCTCATAGATTTTGTCCTTTGTTTCAAATGGCCTCTTGAGATAAATATGATTTATTGTAATAAAAAATATTTAATGTATGATTAACATCAATGAAAAGGTCATTGGTAAGTCAGTTGGTCGACCAGTTGGTAGACCAGTTGGTAGATCATTTTGTAGGCCAGTTATAAATTACAAATGAAAGATGATAGTGATTATTACTAAATTAAAACATGGATACGTTTATATGGCAATGTTATTGTCCTAGTATGCTAGTGGAGACATTCTATCCATCATAAAAGCAAATGTTTACATTATAAAGGTGCCACATTTATTTCCGTTAGAATTTCTTCAACAATGCAAAAGGTAATAGTGTGTAAAAGTAAGAGAGTGGACTGTTAGAAAATACGTCAATGATAAGAGACTATAAGTGTCATAAATCTATTAGCACTCTCACTTTTTTAAAGTCCAATTTGTTCATGTACTAGTATATAACTTTGATTGTAAATACACTGTTAGAGTGGTTCATAACATATTCAAGAGATTTGTTCGGTCGTTTTTCCTAGCTGAAAGGAAAAATAATGTTTTATATCGTATTGTGGAACTGATGATTGAATCAATTGCTTGACGTCTCCACGTATCCACGTTCAAAAAGTTGTAATGCGAGTCAGATGTCATTAATGTGGACACACGGTATTCAAGATGCTCATGTTATAAGATTGTTTGAACATCATTCATAGGGAAAATATCGGCTTATCTTATCCCGTGCGGATAAATCATTACTCTCCCAGGGCGAGTGGTATACGAAGTTGTTGTCCTTTGTTGAATGTTAATCCATTCTCGAGCAAGAACTTTGGAGATTTGCGTGATGCTGTTTTAGACGTTGACGTGTTTTCGGGCAGTGTGTACTTATTGGTTCGACCTACAAAAAAAGGTACTCAAAGTTGACGAAGCCTCGGTGTAAATTTAGGAACCTGTTAATGCCTTCAATGCAACTCCCTAGTCGGTTCCTAGCAGTTCGTAGAAACACTAAGAGTCCACGAGTGCTATCAACCTGCTTCACTATTTCTGTTGCGGTTTGAAACGTGTGCAACACAACATGTGCCTCTTTGTGAAAGATAAAGGCCCTATCTTGTCGTCTCTTCTGAGTTATTCAACTAATATCCATTAGTAGCCCTTGCACACGCTCAGAGCACTGACATTTCCAACAATATCATTTAGTCCGGATTTAAGAAATTTACTTTCTTCAATGATGCGCAAAATATTGTTCAATATTGAAAATATATTGTCCACAACACTAGTTACCCAGAGACTTGAATAAATATTCTTTAGGAAGAACTATACATTTGTATTATGTTAATTGTATAAAAAGCTGGCACTGTATTCTTTACAAACGTTTAAAGAACCAGTAGTAAAATTGTAGTGCAAAAGTTTCATAAACCATGCGTACTTCGATTATAACTGCATTATGGATCGTAGCAATAACCGTCATTTACATATGCTGAATGATTCATACAACGAATTATAGAAGATGGTTTCGCTCACAGGTCTTCGGTGCCATACATTTAAAGGACTTCAGTGCCATTTCCATTGTATACTGATTAAATGTACATCAAACATTACAAACATCTCAACAATCAGTAATTTCATCATACCAATAAGCTAAAATAATTAACTTTCCTACTACATCATATCATGTTTCTAATGCATTGTTATATGAGTGATAGCTATCGTTTCTGCGCAATATTATCAAAATGAGTATCTTGGTTTTAATTAAAACAACCAAATTGCCTAAAATGTATTTTCATATTGTCTTTATGTCTTTAGAAATGAGCAACAAACTAATAATCAGATGCACATGTGTTCGCAAATTACGTTCAGCCATACAATATCTTACAGACCTAGTGGAGAAATTAATTCCAGTCCAAATTATACTCATATGAAAATCAGTCGTTAAAAAGAATTATGTAAGATTGCTTAAGGTAGAATGCGCCTCAAATTCATTGTTCGAATTTTCGCATGAAACTTACATCGTGTATAATCAGAATATTTCTGATTGACATTCAACTTTGTATTTCGAATATCTATGACAGTAACTATGCTGGTGTGCTTCAAACGTGGCCAATGGCGTCACTTTTTGCACAACACGCTATGTCATGTTATTTCGCGGTATTCCTTCACTGCATTTTTATTTTACATTCATAGACAATAAACATGATGGTATAAAATTCAAGGAAAACGTTTTATCGCTTGAGACGTTAGTCGCGATTCAGTGACGTCAAAACAGAAACATGCTGCTGCGTCTCGCTAAAAATTGCGCAATATAATTGGATGACAATTACACGAAATATTATCCCTACCATAAACCCTGTTTTGACGTTTAAATGTTACATTGAGCGATTTCTTTTTACAAAAGAAACAAGTTTATTCACGAAAAAAAAACAACAAAAAAACACAAGCTTTTCTTTAAAGCAATTGATATATCAGGGTGGACTCTTTTTAAAGCTTTACATCTTGGTAATAACACAATTATTTAAAAAAACTTTAAAGCAGAATACATTTAGCCCTCTCCCCCTAACTGGACTTGATCCGTTCTTACATTTTTTGTAACAATACTTTTGTACTTAAACTGTATTTAAAGTTTAAGGTAGATAAATACAATATTATAGCAGAACGATATCGTCAGGAAATCTATACAACTTTATATTGTATGACTATATAAAGTATATTTTCCCTATTTGCGCCTCCAAGCCTCTGCAGTTTTATTCGTGTCATGAACAAAGAAATAAAGTAACATATTGTAGGTGGGGACGGTCAGGCATCAAACCATAACAGACACTTGATATATCAAACCTCAGAATTTTGGATTCAAAGTACAATGTAATTTAACATTGTAACCTGACATTAAGAAAGACATGTTATGTGGTAGTAATTTATATAAAACAATCACGTATTGTGTCTAAGGGAATCTTTTACTAGAGAAACAATCAATCGATTTTCTCTATGGTTACATGTGTAATATTCTTCAGATTTTCGGAGCTAAATCGATTTAAACACCGCTGACTATCAGACCGAGAGAGTATTAATGAATGACAACTTTGCTTTGTGTCCATACTATCATCCCATTCCGTTTGTGTGTCGTTTGTTAAAAATCCCATATCTCATACTATTCTTTTCTCCCTATCCTTCTTTAAACGGCCATATGAAAGAAAAGCAACCATAGAAAAGCCTTACAGGGTGAATGACACTAAAGTAAATAAACGTTTTCTATTTCCCAAAAGACATATAAGTATGTGTTTGTGAGAGTGCCCAAACGCACCAACGACTGGACAGGTGTACCACAGTCACCTAATACCCATCTGCCGTTGATTTTTTCCAGCTTTGTCATGAGCAATAAGTCAAAAGTGGTTACTCTGAAAGTCAGAAGCGTGGAGTCATAAGCCGCAACACAAGTCGTAACTCAGAAGGTAGATTTCGCTACAAAATCCAAAAAATTGTAGTTGTTAAGGAATTGAGTCTTTATAATTAATTTTGAATATTCTGTTATACACTGGTTAAGAAACATAACAGTGTTTCAATGCATGTATATAGATATTTTCTCAAAACAACATATAAGGAATACCACTGGGTTACAAAAATGAACAAAATGATTCATATGTAAAAGTGTTTGGGATACTCTGAAGTTTATCAGACCGCCGGTATAAAATGATTTTTTTTTTGGAGAGGTCCGAAATCCAAGATGGCGTCCAATATGGCCGCTTTTTATGTAGGTACAGTGGCTTTTTTAAAGTTCAATTATGAAATATTTATTAAAAAAGTATTGGCAAAAAAACCCACACAAATACTATTGACATATCAGTGTACAACATTAATATGATATTTGGAGTTTCACACAAGGTCATTATCAATGTCATATTTAAGGTCAAAAGGTCAAATTGACAACAAAATCACCAATTTTCCACTAAATTTCCTCAAATTATCAAAAAACATATTATAAAACAAGTCATGTTTAATACTTATAATGAATGTCATATATTCTAGCGTTTTAACCAACCGGCCAATTTGAGAATATACAAGAGGGCCATGATGACCCTATATAGCTCACCTGACTACCATTGGCTATAATACAAGGTCTCATGATTCTAACATAAGTCGTAGAGGTCCACTACACAATGCTAAGTAACATTCCAAATATCTATTCTCTGCCTTTCGGCCTTCTTGTAGTTGTAAGTTTTTCCTATATAAGCCTATGCAAAACCAAATGACCCCCGGAAGGGGTCAATTTGGCCCGAAGGTCATTATTTGAACAATCTTGCTACAGGTCCACTAGCAAATGCTACATGCCAAATATCTAAGCTCTAGGCCTTGTGGTTTCAGAGAAGAAGATTTCTTTAAGTTTTCCCGATATAAGCCAATGTAAAACTAAGTGACCCCCCGTGCAGGGTCAATTTTGACCCGGGGGTCATAATTTGAACAATCTTGGTAGAAGTCCATTAGACAATGCTACATGCCAAATATCTAAGCTCTAGGCCTTGAGGTTTCAGGGAAGAAGATTTCTTTAAGTTTTCCCTATATAAGCCTATGTAAAATTAAGTGACCCCCGTGCAGGGTCAATTTTGACCCGGGGGTCATAATTTGAACAATCTTGAGAGAGGTCCACTGGATAATACTACATACCAAATATCTAAGCTCTAGGCCTTGTGGTTTTAGACAAGATGATTTTTAAAGTTTTTCCTATATAAAGCCTAATAATGCAATACTAAGTGATCATCCGCGCAGGGTCAATTTTGATACCTGGGTCATAATTTGAACAATCTTGGTAGAGGTCCACTAGACAATGCTACATGCCAAATATCTAAGCTCAAGGCCTCGTGGTTTCAAACAAGAAGATTTTTAAAGTTTTTCCTATTTGCTGCCATAGCAACCAGAGTTCTGCATGGGATGGAGTTCTTTGAACAACTTTGATAGAGCTTTATGCAAGAAACATCCCTGCAAAGTTTCATGAACATTGGCCCAGTGGTTTCAGAGGAGATGTCGTTTGAAGGAAATGACGGACGGACGGACGTACGACGTACGACGGACGCCGGACGAAATGCGATCTTAATAGCTCACTCTGGCAATTTGTGCCAGGTGAGCTTAACATCTGTTGCCATTAGGAAATATAAGGTGGCGTCAAAAATGGTAATGGGGGAGAGCAAGATAGTGGCGAAGATGTATACCTCTTGTTTTCAGATTTTGACGAAAAAGTAACTACTTCAAATTTTTTTTTCCGGGTTAAGTGTGTTTTTATTATGGAGTGTGTAAACTATTCTGAGTATCGCATAAACTTTTGTATGAAGCATGATATAATCGATGTGACCTAACAATTACTCGTAAACAAGTCTGTAAGTAATCACTGAACTCATCAAACAGATATTCAGTATAACATCGTTAACGACAATGATACAGGATATACATACATTTTTACCTAAATATAAATATACCTAAATAGATATAAAAAATGCTGTAACGAATTATTACATAGTCACCTTCTGTCCAACTGCCAAGAGTCGCGAAAATTTGTTTTCACACAAGATCAGTAGCAGTTACAAAGTTAAATTATAAAAACCTGCTATAGCTTAGAAGGGCGGTCATTTGTGCGGCATCCTATATTTCTCCATAGCAACCGATATTATTTGCACAAAATGGTTTGTAAGTAATATGTCATTACAAATGTATTCGTATTAAACATGGCTAGCTTTTCTCTATAGGTTTTTATAATTTTAGGAAATGATATGGTAAATTGATGATTATTTGGCCCATTTGACCTTTTGACCTTTAATATAACCTTTCGCAGCTACTGTTTTAACAATTATTTTATATAAAGCGACCTCCATCTTTGATTTTGCGGCCCGCACCAAAAATTTGCAATTATGCCGGCGGTCCGATAAATTCAGAGTGTCCCAAATATTTTGAAATGTGACTCATTTCGTTCATTTTTGAGGCAAAATTACATCTAAACGAAGCCACTTTTGTTGCTCTATTTTTACATTACAAAGGAAGAAACTAACTTACTGGACTTACGCATAACAATAATTTTTTGTCGAATTGCCGAATTTTAAACATCAGATATTATTAGTTAAGACTCATTTTGCGTTTGATTAATTCATCGTTATACACATATTAAATTGATATTATGCTTTTGACAATTCACAAATTACCGCTTCTTGTATATTTTGTTCAATAAATCCTATAGACAGGAGAAATATTGGTCACCTAATAAGGTAACTTTGATTTGAATACATTCTTTATTACATTGTCTATGTCATGTCTAAACGGATGCAATGAAGCAAGTTCCTTCATTTTCCTAGAATTCGTTTTGACATTTTGCTCAATATTCGTCTTAAGGCTATGTTCAGAGACGATCCTCTTCTAAAACTCAATCAAATAATTATCCACAATTGGATAACGGTCACCACCATTTCTCAGCTTATGAAAGAGTATCGACACAGTCGAGTAAACTCGGTTCATTGAACCTTCCTCAAAGTGTCATATTTAATACTATTCATATGAGAACTGACTGACTTTGAGAAAATAAACAAAATTAAAGAAGTCTGAATACCAAGGAACACGGGCTTTGCGTGAAGAATTTATCCATATACTTTGTTTAAGTTAAGTCGAAAAGATGAGCTGATCACAATATTAGTATATTGTTCGGTAGGTCAGTCATTAAGACAGCTTCCTGCCCCAGCTCTTCTCAATCGGAAATTAACTAAACATTTCCAAGTCAAATTAGACTAGTGTACACAGAAATATTTGATCAAAGTGCGATGCTTTACAATAATTGCTTTAGAGTTCATTTTGAAATGCTATTAATCATTGATTAATGTATTGAATATGTGTACAAGATAAAACTGCCAAGTATCTCTTATTTGTTTCGTTTCGACCTTCGATCTCCCTTCTCACTGTCCCTTCGAAAGAACATTCCCTACAATGAGCAGTTAATTTTGTCAAAACATGAAAAATGAGCTACATGCATGACAAACAATATAAAGAACTTTCAAAAAGAAAATAAATCGAGAAATGTCTCATTTTCGCTCGGTTTGCCAATATAGCGACGTTTTATAATAAATCGCTATCACTAAAAAAATTGAAACAAGTATGAATGTTTTACGGAACTACAACACGTATGATAATGCTAGTTTTACCGATGTTTGCTTGAAGTTTTAGCTGCAACCTTTGCATTGGTAACAATTCTTTCAACTATTATTAAAATTATTATTTAGATATTGTTTTGAGCTTATGTAAATTGATCTCAGATTGAATGTATGCCTCTTTACGTGTTGATGTCTGAATAAGGCGGAAGCCTCAGTGTGTCATTTAGATGCTTCGTAATTAATCACGAAGGCCGATTAGATTACTACGCATCTACACTCCACACAGTGATATACTAACCGGTATATCACTCAAAAGTGAAATCTATTTCCTAAATACAGTATTGTTTTCATCGGCGACTGAACAAATTACGGAAATAAGTACAGAAAATATGTTTAGTTTGAAATATAAAATTTGAATACCGATTACTCATTAGAGATAACTGTAAAAACTGCATAACTATTTTACTTAAGAGAAAACTGAACTGTATATGCATGAAAAGATACACTCAGTGTATTACGAACTCCATGGAACCATTTAAATATGGTTTTTATATCCGAAGTTTGTTATAACCCGTATTACATACTCCTGTAAAATAAAGAAAGAAACTATTCGGGTCGAGAAAGTGTGTTTCCTATATCCTGATTATCGCTATATCCGAAGTCGTGTTTTGGGTTTCTGTATGAAAATCGTTTTTTTGCGTTCCCATGAATTTTTATAGAACGCTCAAAATCTAAATAGTGGCTATGTTTGTCCGTGTTTTCTGGCGTTTTTTCAAAACTCATTTGCCCCTAAGGGTTGGTGCTTCTCTTTTCTCTTTTGGATTGATTTAGTTGGGAAATCAGGGCAGTAAGTTACAGACAAATACTGTTGCATATATCAGTTTTATATTTAAGCCTTACATATTGTACACTTTTTGTTTCAGAAACATCTATAGTTTAATAGTATTGATCGATAACGTAAATAGCTCCTTTTGCCGTAAACAGTTTTTCAATAAAAGTTTGGAGAATATGGAGTTATCTGACATATAGTCCTGTGTAATCTATTGGAAATATACAAACAATGCAGAAAAAGGTGCTATTTGACACAATAAAGCCTCGTCCTTTTACAAAACGTTGGCAATTGGCACGTTTTACTACTCTACGTCTGTTTATACACAATGTTTTCACTTTTTACTCAGAGTCTTCTTCATTTGAAGAATAGTCTCGAATGTTGTCTTTACTCCTTTTGCTGTCTGGTAAATTCATGAAGTATCCGTGGACATCTTCTGGAAGTTTTCCCTTTGATCACAAATTTACTAGGTCTGCTTTCTTCTGTGTAGATATAGGGAGCCTGGATTTGTAACATAAATCCATTTCAGAGTCACATTCAGGCCATGGCTTTGGTCGACTTTTCTGGCGGAGGGATGCGGTATGCTAGATATTGATTTGTATGAAATCATCAGCACTGAATGTGTAGATGACCAACAAAATTTTGGGTTCACTCTGTTGTACTCGGATCCATCGCACTTTCAGCCAGTTCACTCTTGTGCCTGTGGTGGTTGTTTTGAAATTAAGCCTTTGTTTTTGTACGAAATCAACAACATGTTTGTATTTAAGAGGGACTGTGATGTATGGATTGATTTTCCTCGACATGCATATCACAGTACTCCACCCTGATGAAACGAAGACCGATGTTTCTACGCTTGTTCTATTGCTGAATGTACGGAATCACATTCCATCTGACTGTGTCCAGACAGCAAGAATTTGTGGTTAAGTGCCTTCAGCTGTGGTAGTTTTGAAATGCTGTAAAGATATGATGCAACGACAAACTTGTTTCTATTTTGCCCTCCACATGTATCGGAGAAGTACGTTATCTCATCTACAGTGCTAGATGAACAAACATACTGTATATTCTTCATTAGAAATGTTGCTATCTCACAAGCGCCACGTTTGCCATGCGTTTCATCCCAAAGATGACAAACAACATGCTTGTCTGCCAATGAGTAAACAGTTATATTGTAACAAAATTACTTCCTGGAATAATACAGTTCACTTGCAAGGGAACATGGAGTTGTGAGAACTGCCTGTAAGTCAAATGTTGCTACATAATAGTTCGTATTTATTTTTGCCTTTTGTTTGTCCTATTATTTTTCTTCTCGCGCCTCAATTTTCCTCTGTTGGTGTAAGTTATATTCTTCTTTCAGTTCTTCGGTAAGCGAGTTTATCTCTTTGTGTCTAGAATAATACTTGGCACATAATGAACACGGGTCTTTCTTCGGTTTATAAAATGACAGATTAAAACCTTCGCAAAAGATCTGACGGTATTTGCTATCCTTTGCAGCAGTGCGCCTTTCTCTTTGCACAAATCGGAGTAAAGTCGCCACATCTGCTTTATATTCAGGCCGTGGGCAAGGTACTGTTTCTTTGAACTCTTTCTTGTATAATAGGATTCAATTCTATGAAAACTATTTATGTGTGCCCGAATAAAATGTACATGATTTTCACTAATTTTGGTAGATGGTGCTTTGCGACCTCCAATGTCCTCTCCATGAAATGTTCCATGTTATTTTCTCGATAAGGTGTATGAAATAAGTTTCCGCCCAACGTCAAGTGTTTTACAAAAGAAATTTCTACATACACGCTCCTTTCTAACTCCAAGAGCTGGGTGATATTTCAAAGTGTTTTGTCTCCGTCCTGATAATTTTCGTATTTGTGTTTCTTTTGTTATAACGTCACATATAAAACACCGCTGACTTTCATAGTTTGAAAGCTTGTAGTATATTTGAAATATTTCCTTCCGTTCGCTCTTAGATCTATATTCTTTCCAGCTTAGGACACGTACGGTTTCCCTTGACATTTCAGAGTTTTACGCACATTTGATTTCCATGCACTGAAATTTTGTTTTTTTCTTTCTACTTGAATGCTTCCTGGGAGGGCTCTCATAGTCGGCCCGCTTGTGTGGTGTGACCGTTGTATCAGTTCGGTTCGTTTTCCTGCATCTTCAACTGTACTGTTGGTCATTTTTTCTGGGGCGCCAAATGCTCATTGGCAAGTACAGACTGGTCAGTTGTGATTGTTGTATAAATGTCTAAGTGTGTTTTTTTTTACTGGAAGGAATCTGAGCAGGCATCGTTGCGTTATAATGTTCTCCTTGTCTGATGGCAAGATATGTTATTTCAATGCGTCTGTTTCCATTGTCTGCAGTTGAGTCCGTGGGTTTTATATCAATAACTGGTACTGCCAAAGAACTTGAATATATTCTCAAAATGCTATCACATATTTCTGCCATTCTCATCGGAAAGCAGTCAGCGGTACTACCATTCCATTGTCTGCTTCTTCTCATAAATTCAACCTCCCTTGCGAATGTTTCAGTTTGATTTATTTCCTCTGAAACTGATGTAACAAAAGCACAGAAACGATCTTTTTTGTAACATGTAGTCACAAATAGAGTTCCTAAATCGATTCAACTTGGGACCTTGAACACTCATTTGCAAATGCCGCAAAGAAACAGTTTCCATCTGATGCAACAGGTACACGTTTAATCTCATTCGATGAAAGCAAATGATCTAATATATCCTCGTGCATATTTCTTGTAAGGGTCTTAATTGTTTACAACGTTTTACTCGAACGCAAAGCTTTGTTGACGTTTTTTCTCGGCCTCCTTTCGGCTTCTCCTTTCTTTCAATGTTTTAATGGTTTCTTCAGTTTTTCAAGCAACAAATTGTCCCGAGACTTCCTTTGGTATGTTATCTGTTTTAATGTAGTACATGTGGTGGGTATTTTCTTCCAAGAATTGTTTCTTTCTGGAACATTTTTTATAGCCCCGTTTTCTCTTTCTTGTGACTTTTACCATTTTCTCCGCATCAGAGTCACTTGAATTAGCCATGTCTTTATCTGGGTTGTAGGACTCACCCTGAAAGCTATCGTCAGAATGTCCACTTTATTATTTAACTTTTATTTTATTCAAATTATAAGTTTAAGAATTACAAACAAGTAAACACTGTTTTATTAAAACAAATGCAAACATTTCCAAGATTTGCAACTGAATTTCACCTCTAGCATTATAAATGTAATCATGCTTGTTATCAAAAGATGGCCTGAAATTTTACACTTTATATGTCCTCACCCAATTAGCATGTGATAGAAACAATGCAGAATTATTAATATCGCTTGGAGTAAAAGGAGCTATATACCAAATAGCTCTTTTTTCACGCTGTTTTGTATAGATCATATGAAATTGTTAAGTGGTAAAAGGAAACATCTGACAGATGGTCCCTTTTACCCCAAACTGGTATGCAGATAACACCATATACCACTTACTTAGATTTGTAGACCCTTTCTACTTCTACTAATATCTTTGAATATAATAAAAGTACAAGTTTCATATTCTAAGAGAACAAGGACATGCTAAAATGCTACTCATATATTAAAAAAAACAACAACATTATTTGCAAATTGTTAGATAGCACCTTTTACTCCTCAGGGGGGGCGGGCGATATATAATGTCCATTATTTACCGGGCACTCAATTGGTAGTGAGTATTTTGACCATGCTTTTGACCATACGAGATTTTCAATAAAAAATATTAACTTTAAAAAAGGAATGCTTATAGGTATTCTACATACATCAGTGCATGATGACATTTCTGGTTTTTTGCAATAATGCATTTAACTTTTATTTCCGCACCTACGATACCAGAAAATTTCGTCAGCCTTATTGGTCTAGTGGTAAGAGCCGCTGACTCAAACTTACTATAATAACCAAACATAGATTGAGAGTCATTGGTTCGACCCTGGTACCAACCATGTAAGAAAGAAAGTAGTACTGGTATAGTAAGGTAAACTGCGTGCCTGATAAAATTACCAAAATACGGCTGGAATGGGCATACGTTCCTTCTTATATTTCAATTCAGCTCAGATCAACTTTAACTGTAATTAAAACAGCACAATTATTCAGAGAGGAAATGTATTACTTGTATGTAAGTCCCGGATCGAAACCAAGCCTTGGCACGAAGTTACAGTTGTGTATCACAATGTTTGACGTTACGTCACTTTATTTTATTTTCCAGTTAGTGCGATCGTCAGAAAATATCATCTTTATTTTTTTCCATAAAACATCGAACACCTATACGTACAGAAGCCGTTAATATCCCCGGTTCATAACTCTTAGGTAGTTTGTAAAATGTTGATGTCTAACTCCGAGTGATGGAATCGAACCTGCATCTAAATAATAAATTACACAAAATTTAATGCTGTTTGCCCCCATTATTGAAAATATTCATGAAGCTAATGTATATTTCTAACGTGTCTCTTGAAAGTATTTCAAATGCACATATGAAGAAAGAGCATTTAGTGCTAAATTATTTCCTTACTACGGGTCCAATTATTAAGTAATACATAAGTAAACAAGATGATTATTGTTCACATAATAAGATTAAAAAAATTAGTGGACATACAGTTTCTAGGCTGTTACTTGTATTTTTGTGAAAAAAACAAAAATAATATCAAACAGGGAATGCCACGTACCAAAAACGCAGCCTCCCCAAAACGAAGTTGAGTTTATACATTCACCTACTGTTTATGTCAATGCAGTCACCGCTGAGAGATTTTACTGCAGAAAGGTTCTATGCATGAATTTTCAATCCGTGCAGATCATTATCAGTTCTGCATCATACGATATTTTACCTTTAAAACATTATACAAATGTATGTTATCGTCCAAAACAAAGGCTTGAAAAGTCACCTTTAGAAACTTAGCAGCGTACATATATAGGTGTTGATGCCGGTTTCAATATTTGCAAACATTCAGAAGATAAATAATTGTCAAAACTTATTTTCATAACAAAGTCATAAAAATGTTACAACGTTTTATTTTATACAATGATAAATTTATAAAACAATACTGGGAGAATAGTAAATTCCAGTAACTCCGTGCAAAAATCCTTTAAAATCATATTTTATTTAACCTTTTATAAATTACATGTACATGTATATTGAACATTATGCATCATTTTTTAAGGAAACAAATAATCATTTGCGCCGCGTGCCGCGACAAATAGATGCAGCATCTACAATCATATACCCTGTGATGCCGCGCGGATTTATTGCTCCCACGTTGTCAAACCTTCCGCGCTATAACGCAGCAAAAACGGAATCCGCATGTGCTGTGCTGTAATTCATTTTTAAAGATTTGTTACGAGTGATTTACGCCTTAAACAACTAGAGAAAATCGAGATGGACTTTTAACTATGAATACCAATAAATCATTCGAATTCACCTTACTTGAGGCGTAATTGAGCCTCCCTTAAGGAAGTCTTTCCCGAGTATGAGACGAGGTTGAATTCGAGTGATGACTCTAAATATAGCCATGAGACTCGTCAAATTAAAAAGGTCAAATGTTGTCCTTGTTTCCAAACTTTTGAAAATGATCTTATTTTTCTGTCACTTATAGAATAATTGTAAATGATTCTAGTTGTATGTCATCGTTATGACATTTTAATATCTCTTTGGTGATTGGGGGATTACGTCTTGAAGATTTTCCATATTTACATATGTTCTGCTATGTTGTTAGATTTGTCACTGTTCATGTGCACATACTTTTCAAAATGCCTTTATTATAATGTTGTGTGGGAATAACGTCTTGACGTATTAAAAGTTTATGCATGTGCAATGGGCTACAAGCCATCCCAATGCAACTGTAAAAGAAGGTCAGTTTAAGATTGAGCTTAACATCTTTGACACGTTTAGTATATTTTAAAGATGATTACAACTTTATTTAAGTTTAATATGCGATTGAACGAATAAAGGTTACATAAGAGTGGTGCTCGAATGGTATGTAATAATAGCACGGACACAAAGCATTTAAGCAATTTATTTATTGCACCTCTGCCCGTTAGGCAGCAGATAAAATCAGCCATTTGTATTAGTAACATATAAAATTGAAACATTAAAAAGATATATTTTTAGTTAATGACTGGATACATTTCATAAATGGTGGCGCCTGACACAATATACTATCATTTTAGATATACAATCTTTATGTATAGATAAATAAACAATAATGGAGATAGCAAGAATTATGTGTTAACTCAAAAAGCTATATGCATACAGATATGCAGTCGAAATTGGCATTAAAACGAAATAATTCTTAGTCCTGTTCACTTCTGATTTCAGCATCTACCAGCCGGGAACCCTTGTATAGAAAAGGAACATTTCCGTTTTCTAAATGCAGATATACATCGAACGGTGTTTCTTGCCAGGCGCTTAACATTTCCAAAGGTAAATGCATGTAATTTATCGGTTATCCTCATTTCCGAGGTAAAGCCCTTTTCTTACTGTTTCTTGGTATAATGTCTTTGCTTGCTGTTATCACAGTAAAATGTTTGAGCAAGCCCCCAACACCCAGAAATACACACCCCCAAAAAAAAAAAAAAAAAAAAAAAAAAAAAACCCCACCACCCCCCCCCCCCCCCCCCCCCTACATTATCATCGCATTCTAGCATAAAAGCACGAGGACAAAGAACAATAAAGGACACGTGGCCTCCGCTTTGAAAGTCGCAAAAAACCATATCTGGGGTTTTTAAACGTTCCCCCCCCCCCCCCCCCCTGTCTAAAAATCCTGATCCCTTCTGTGAATCTTAACACACGCAATGGAAACAAAAGGCCTGGTATGTAAAACAAAAAATACTCGTGTATAAAAATATAACAAGCAAACCTTGCAAAGTATGTACTCAATGCCTTTGCGAGGAGAGTAACAAGAGAAACACCCTTGGGGCCCCCGCGGACGGGGTAGAGGACGAAATCAAAAAGTTTCGTCCAGTATTTAAAAACTCCCAATCACGGTCCTCCCCCCCTTCCGTAGACACAATCAAAGAGGGAAGCATACCTCCAATGTAAACGGGTTGAACCAAACATGCGGTGTGTCTCAAAATAGTTGGGTCGTAACCCCCCTTTTAACAAAACGTTTTATGTTAGCAAATACAGTTGCAAAATTGCCATGACCCAAAATCTTACGAAGTTTGTAAACCACATCCCCATAAAAATCGGGTTTTGAAATACCTTCTCGCAGAAGAGTCTTTAGATTACTATTGAATTTCAAAACCAAATCAGAATTACGATAGTAAAATTTAGCAAACTATTTACGTAATTTGTAATAACGGTAGCCCTGTTGAAGAAGTTTATTTGTAATATATTGATTACGTACATTGAAATCCTCAACATGACTACACGCTCTGGCAAACCGAATTAACTGAGAAATGTATACCCCTTAAGAGGCATGCTACATCCCCCATCCAAATGAAATTTACCAAACTAAAATTAAAATCATCCCTCTTGCATAAATTTTGGTATGTATAATATTGTTATAAATGATGTAAATTAAAAATGAAGCACCAGTGTCCAATTGTTAGTTTTAATTAACTGGAGTTCCCCGGGGATAAATAGTGTCCACCAATTGACCAAAAACGGGTTATCCATATTAAGAATATCATCCAAATAGCGTGATGCATTCATTAAAAGCGGATAATGTCTGCCTGCGTATCTGGAGAAGACTCAACATAAAGTCTCTTTCATAACAATATAAAAACAAATCTGCGACAGGGGTGCACAATTTGTTCCCATGGGAATACCGATTACTTGTCTGAAAACTGCATCCCAAACCTTATATAAATGTTGTTCAATAAAAAGGAAAGGGCTTTACAAACTTCGTCACAGGTCCACATAGTATAATGTTTAACAATAGTAGTAAAAAAGGCTTTATCGAAATTGCAGGCAGAAATGTAGTATTCTCCCTGGCAAAGTCTTTTTGAATTAGGGCGTTAGCTTGTCATTTATCAAATGATGTGGTAAAGTGGTATACAGAGTAGAAAAATGTATGTACTGACTGAAGTTACTTTGGTAATTATTAATTTAAACTTATCCAGGATTTCCCAGATTTTTGATACCAAAATAAATGTATTACCAGAGTTTTCTTATACTAGTGATCACAATATCTTTTCCCGGGGGTTTTTTACAAGTTAGGCAAGATGTTTAGTTTTGAAATATTTGTAGTGGTACAAGGCTTGAATTAGCATGAAAAGCTTTATATGGTTGTTTATGTATTTAGGAATCCAGTACATAGTAGGAAGTTTAATATGTTGATCATCTATACGAACTTTCAAATTAGAAACTTCACTGATGTGATCAGTGACCACATTTTGTTCAACGGAAGGACTCAATATATAAGCTTTAGTGCTATTTAGTCCTTCATATTATTAATAAACATGTACAATGTAGCCGGTAGCGCTCTTCATTATCTTTTGAAATAATCTCCTCCTCAACGAAAGTTAAAACTTGAGTTCCCACCTTGATTTATGTTGGTCTTGGTTACATTTGGAACATAGTTTGTCTTTTGATTCTAATTTAATTCTGGATTGTCTCATTTAGTTTGGACGTTTTCTCTTTTACTTCTCGGCGAAGATGCACGATGTGTCTGAAGTGGCGCATTAGTTTGTAAGTCATATAACTTTTAGATTAAATGCCTGTTTCCATGGGTAAACAAAAAAGTGTTTTAATCCCTCGTCTTGTTTTTATATTATGCTTTCACGTTCTTGAGGTCTTTCTTCCGAGATATTTCGTTTTCTGCTTCCTAACTTTAAAATTCCACGTTGGGCTGTACATGTACTACTTTTGATTCAAATTCAGTTGAAGAAATTTTAAGATGCGATTTTCCCGGCTAAGTTCATCTCGTTCATTACTTTTCCTGCAAGTGACTTTATCAGTACATTGTAGTCCATTTCTTTCCGTGTTCTCTCTATACTGTTTTTTTAGAATCAAACACTTCCCTTATAGAATGCTCGTCTGCTTGAAAGAAAAGTAGAGCATTTCCAGACGTTTTCCTATTATTAAATGCAGACATCCTTGTTTTGTCAATTTGAATTCATTTTTTTGATTTTGTGTTCACTTCGATGTCATAGCATTCACCAACGTATGTCCTTTTTTAACAATTGCAAAAAAGGGGCCTCTAAGCGAAGCATTTACTGCAATCGTGTATAAGTCCACAAATGTTACAAGCAGCAGCAACTCTTTTAGTTTTTTAAGGTTATACAAAGTAAATCATTTTGTCTCGGTTACCCGGAGCACTAAATATAGGGAATGGCAGTAAACTCACTTTAAACTACTTTGAAGGGTTCGGGAACTAACTCTGTACATTGTACATATATAAACATGTTATGATTATAATGTTAGCATACACTGTTGTTGCTGCTGTTGCCACAGTTTTTAATTGTGTTATGTCGAGAATTAACAGCATGCAGTTCTGTTTTACCCTTTAATATTCTTGTTCACTGCGAAACACCACACAATACAATTTTCTAACTTAAAAAGGTACTCCCTACATCTAGCAGATTATATTCTCGAAACATTGATTATGTGTTCAACGATTGTAAAAAGATAAAATAAATACAATTTTAAAGACCATGCGAAAACGTAGTAGTTTATTTAACTCTGTATATATAAACTGGTATATCGTTTCACCATTATTAATTTCCTGGTCTGTTATTCTACAGGATAATCACTATACATGCCCTTGCAAAAACAAATTTTATCTGTTTGAAAAATTCTGCATTCAAAATAAATTCATATTGGCAATGGTATGAGTAACAAATGAAATTGACCATTTTAAAGTAATTGACAATGTATCCAATTAAATTCAAGTATGTACGTGTATATAAAATAACAATAAAAACGTACATTAATCTTCTCTGATTACTCAGGAAATCTGAAAATTTACTTATCAAACAGTCAAATGTTATTATCGGATATAAATCAAAATTTCTATAGCACATTCGGACATAACACAGGATAAATTGGCATGCAATAATATGTTAAAGTTGTGACACTTATGACCTTTCACACCTTTTATAAAAACTAGAAATTATAAACAATGTACTACATTGTATTGACTTTCTGTGAAATAACACGTTTTCCTTTAAGGGACACGCCCTATAACTGCTGTCAAGTAAATAACCTCAAAAACATGATTTATAGAATCTGTAGAAGTATTATAACTTAACCTAAAAGTTTCAGTTATGTATTCCCAATCATTTTTGACAAAATCAGCGGTTTAAAATATACTGCAGTACCGTAAAACATTCAATACTCTATGTAGAGTTGTTGTTGTACAATTAATGGGCGGATGCGATTTATTACGAAAAGCCTCTATATCGATTGATTGTGGTAAAATGAGGCATTTTTTGATATAGGTTCTTCTTTGAAATTGTATATATTTATCAGTTTACGTTCATTGAACACATAATCTATGTTTCGAGAATATAATCTGAAAGATATAGGGAGTGCCCCTTTAAATTTCCTCATTTATAGAATAGAACAGAAAATATCACTTATTTTGTCAAAGGTCATAAACTTGACAATAAGGACAACTCAGATTATTTTGTACTTATATAATATATTGTGCATAAATGAAGATATAAGTAGGATTCAAAACAAACTCAAAGCAAGTATGTTCATTTATGGTTTCGTACGTCAATGAAGCCAGTGCTGACCCAAATCCGGAGATTAATTGAACACTGACTACATGAGATGGTAATGCAATCCATTAGACAACAGCCCGCGGGAAATATTTGTTATAATCCACTGAATCAGAAGTGGATGGTATCTGGAATGCAATATGGTGGTAATGACGTGACTGTCTGTTGTAAGGTGTGAAATAGAGTTAAGGACAAACATCAATATGGTTTAAAACCATTTATGAAATAATGTTAGCCTACTATATTGTCTTCTCGTTTGAAAAGACATCCAATTCAAGTCGTCATGTAAAAATATCTTTCATTTATATAAAGGAAAGCATAACATATAATCCTAATAAATGTTGTTAATGCCATTCTATTTCTGTTTAGTGTATACATGTATTGCTGACATAGATTGCTAGATATATATATATATATATTACTGATATATAAATGAGTTTAATTGATTTTTGTAAACTTTATTTGAAACAGAAAGACAAGAAACAGCTAGTGTATGGCCACCGGGCCCTTACGCAACACGAATGTCAAGTCTGGGTTGCCCAGAATGGCAGTCACGCGGGTGGAGAAAAGGTCTTTTGATTATTAAAGCGGCAAAAGATGAAAGGCACTGGAAACTTCATTTTTGTGCAAAAATTAGACACAATCCTGCACTTGACAAAGGAAAATGGATTCCAGGGAATTTCAGTATATATAGAATAGGGAAAGTGTGTCAGGAAGGTTAGTGTTAGTGTCCAGTTACTATAGAGTCGTTCAATATCAACAGGAATGCCAGATAAAGATACATCATCGCATAACTTGACTAAAATATACATTGCAACAGAGCTATTTCCTGAAAATGTCGGTATTTACGTTATGCAAATCGTTCCGATTTCCTTTATCATTGGACTTCGTTTACTAGATGCAAGCCTTTATACATGCGTTTAATTGTAAATTGTAATTTTAAAAGTTTAATTTGATTAATTGTTTAAGCGTCATTAGTCAATACTTTCAATTATATTTTTCCATCATTAGAAGGAACGGTTTGAAATCTTTATGGGTTTATAGTAATCTAGTTTTACACGTGGCAACTTACATATGTACTTTAAATGTTATACTTTAAAATTAAAAATAGTATAATTTTGATCGATATACTGACTCGAATGCATTATGTATTGAAATTGGCATGTGATGTGTGAAGTTTTAATCTTGTTTGAAAAACTAAAACTAGACGTTGAATGACAAATAGTTTACGAAGATGTAATCAAAACACATTTTTCAGCAGATCGCTCTAACTGAATATCTGAAGGCTCCAAGAGTCTACCTCATGTTTTTTCTAAAAAAGTTTTGTTAATGTGCAGATGTATCATACACGTGGTAAAAGGTATTTGTTAGGGGATGGAATCATTACTGAAGAAATTCCCATGTAAAGACTTAGTGTCTTATTTAATCGTATACAGAAGTTGATTTTCCTTTTTCATATGGTGAATACATTGATCAATAGTTCATAATATAAAGCAATATTAAAGTGACATAATTTATATCACTTTCCGTAGGATTCACCGGACTCAATCTGACTTGGACCAGCCAAATGCCTATCAGAACCGTGTCGCATTATGGGCATGTACCAGACTTGGAAGTATACAACACCACTGGTATGTTAGGCTGATCAAATTTATTATTGACCACATCAATGGTAAAGCCTACTGTTTTGAATTGTTGAAGTATTATTTTAGTGTCCATATACCTCAGATTAAAGAATGCGACTAAAAAGCAAATCAATTTTATGTCTATTATCAGGAGACGAACTGAAGTTTAGATCGAGTTCTAGAAATCAGATTCTAGCTGTTACAGTAACTTTCAATTTAATTGTCAAGTGTTTAGACAAGTCGTACGATACTGACCACAGCTACCGTTGCGTAAAATATCTTGCCATAAAATGCTCATTTTTAAACAAATAATGTTCAGCAAAATATGGCCATTTTCTGAGTAGAAAGTTATGGTACACGTAATATGTATAAAACTGTACATGTATATGCAAAATGTTACAGCATAAAAACTTAACACTGATTGAAATATTCCCGACACTGAACACCAACTAATAAACAGAATGCCTTAAATCTGTAACAAGTAATAAAATCGAAAATTTTCGCGACGTTTTGATATAACTTGAAAAGCAGATCTAAAACATATATCAAATGCTGTGTCACATGTTCATTATCGTACGAAAATAATTATTCACATGATATTCTATGCATTTAAAGGGCCGATGTAATTTCTAGAAGTCAGTATGATGCATCTACATTCCTTCATTATTTTGGTAAAGTTTGGTGTATTTCAGCGCGTTCTTACATTTTGTAAGTGTAAAGGATCTAGATTTTATAAACCGGGTTTAGACGCAACGGTGTGACGTACGTTTGCGATATATTTACACGTGTATTCGTTAGTTTTCATTGATACGAGTAAATCTTCTAAATAAAAGTTTGCACAAATAGAATGGTATTAGTAATAAATCAATATAAAAGGTGTATGTATAATTATTACACAAACAATATGAAATTGAATTACGGCTACAGTGTGTTGTATTTTTGATACGGGCCGAGTCTAATGCGACGTTTTCTAGGAAAAACAAATTGTGAACTACACGTAAATGCAACAAATCAACTACAGTCGCCTAATACATAATACTTTTCACGCAGATGTCTCAGATATTAATAGTTGTTTAAGGTCGGTAATAACCATTGTGAGTAGAACAATATAGCTTGATAACTCCACTTCAATTATCATGTCATGATTGCTTAAATACCATTTCAGAAAATACCAGTATTGTGTTTCATATGTGTGCGCGATTCTCAGGTACCAGTACAAACGATGAAGACTTTGGAATGTTAGAGACAGAATTCATTCTAGGAAAGGTGACATTTACATTTGTAATTCTTTTAATTTTCCAGTGAACCTTAATGTAGCCGCTGAATTAAAATGAACGGCCGCATTCCCAAATCAGAGAGCAAAATCAATTACTAAGGGCTAAACATTACTACTCTCACGTACTTCAGAGTTCTGAAACTGACATCGGTGATAACGGACTGTATATTTTTGCATAGAAATTGTGATATAAACAAAGTATGATCTGACTTGATTTAAGAGGCATGCACACCTTCTTTGAATTCAATAGAACTAAAACCGGCCTTTTTGTTAGTGGATCAGATGCATACATGCGTCAAGCATTTTGTACTGGTCTATAACTTTTATGTGCATTATGAAATTAAAAATTTTTGTAAGGAAATGTTCACAGTGACAAAATGACGTATTGAGTACAAAATCCGCCGCCGTAATAAAAGGAAACAGGAAAACTTGGTAACTTTCGATGCAACATCTAAAATAAAATTAAAGTTTTTAGATGAGAGCAATTGGAATTCTCAAACTTTGAGTTTTAAAATGTTTCATATTGTTGGATACTAACACATATTTTAGACTGAAAATGTTATTTCTGGGCAGCATTTGCCGGCTTTTAATTATTTTATATTTATAAGAACAAGAACATCACTGAACTCAAAACATTTAGCCTTTCTATCATGCCAATCAGTTAATATTTTTTAATGAAGAAGCACCTTAAAATGAGGAATGTAAATATTTCTACACCCAGATATTTCCTTTTATTTAGAAAATCCTGGTCAGCACTAGCTGTTGTACATTTTGTATACGATTGTTGATAATGACAACTGTGAAAATTGAAATGTTTCAAAATATCTGTTTTTATAATTTTTACATTGATCATGAAATTCAGGAAAAGGCTCCACCGGTAAACGTGGTAATTTTCGCATGAGCCAGTGACTATTGAAGCTTGCATATGTGTTAAAAATTCTAAAATGTTTGCCCACCAAGTGACTTCTTCTTAAATTTACATTTGTGTGCAAAACTATGATTCATAACATATACTATCATAAAAAATGCTTTTATTACATGCGATATTTCTTCGGTTCAAATTTCTAAAAGGGATGCCTATTAACTTTAGAACTAGTCACAGATATCGAGCTTTAAAAGACCAATCTTTGCTTTAAAACTTTTGAAATTGAATTAAACTAAGAAGCAGTTTTGCTTTCCATTAAAAACGGTTTTGATGACATTCCATATGAACATACTATTCATATGCCCATTAAAGCTCGTCACATTGGATGCATGATATGCCTTACTAGCCCCCAAACTCTTTGTACGGTGCATCGACACAAATCGAATGTACATGTTTGGAACATTACAATCTGTAGAAAGAATTTATTCGTATCCATGAAAATCAACAATTAAATATAATTAATACATTTCAGAAGGAAAATGATGACTGTCCCCAGATTGGTAATGCATCTGTACGTCAAATATCTCTTGATGATGGCGCAGTTAATAGCTACTGTTCTTTCTCCCCGCATCGCTGTATGTATTTTTCATCATACGGCATTCAATTTACAATGATTTGAATAACTAGTCTGCAACTCTATCAGATATTGTTTTTATTTTTAAAAGCGTATAATGGCTTATGTATTATTTTCATTCATTTCATAACATAAAATAACTGATATGAAATGCTAAAAGTTTGTTTTAGGACGGATGTTTGGTAAACACAGTATTTCAGATCATGCACTGAATATTTAGTTTTTTAATTAAGTCAGTTTCTTAACTCACTAGTTCACATACCTTAGCTAGTGTAGAAATTGTAAGATTTAAGACAAAACTAGTTCGCTTTATACTTACCTTTCTTACCCGGACTGTCGAAATCGGTATTATTGAATATGATAGCAGACTGCAGTTGGCATTTTAATTTATCATGCTAGAATGATTGAAAGAGATCATTGTCATTGCAAGGAAAATCGAACAACATTATACATTTAGAAAACTGTGTAGTAAACGATCTGGCATGAAGTTTGGTTCCCTGTGTTACTGGCATGCTACAGTACGTAAAGCAATGCTCAATTATGGCGGCGCCCAGTGGAAGTTCAAATGTATACTGTTTAAATGTATCACAATAGTTGAAGACCTGTCATTTGAAAAGCATATAGCAGATCAGACATCAGCAGGGTGTTGGTCTTTGGGCAACCCTGACACATTCATAAGAAGTAATAGAGGATGCAGCCAGTCGACTAACCTGAGGCTATATAGGTTGCTGGTCCTTCCTGTGACGGATTATGGTGGATGTTAAGTCCTTGTTACATCTACTGACAAAACAGTTTGCAAACGTGCAAAGGAGTGCCATGCTGAAGGCAACAGGATGTGTGTGTAGCACAAGTACAGAAACCTTAGAAATATTATCCTATATCATGTCAATCAGCCTGCATCTAAAACTCCGACAAACCCAAGAAATGGTTCGGATAACACAGAAAAGAGAAATTAAATAATAACGGTCGACAACAACTTTTTTCTATCGTTGTGAGCATAATTAATGAATTCATGGAAAATTTTGAAAAAGAAACCATTGAGAAAGAATTTGAATACAACAGAAACAGTATGGAATTATCCACGACTAAAGAAAATACCAATCATATAGAATTCACTTTAATCAAGGATATGCAAGTAGTCAATATTAAAGTGTTGTTACACAGAAGTCAACAAAATGAAATATTAGCTTTCACAGATCAACGCTTGAAACTCCAGGGCCAACAGGGGCAGGTGCAACTGTTACAATGTAAATTGCAAAGATTCAACTCTAACCCATAATTATTACACGGGGGGATCTTAGTTTAGCAATTACTACAAAGGTGAAGATTCTTGGATAGAAATGGCATTGGAATTCTTCAGCAACCAAGAAGACATAATAATCAGACAAATTCACATTTCTACCGACTGCCAGGCTGCAATTTTGACAGTGTTCTCAAAAGCAATCCCCAAAACTAAGAAAGACACAGTCATTAACATAAAATAATTAGTCATTTAGTTTGAAGAGAAACTCAACCCACTTGAAGTACACTGGATTCCAGATCACAAAAATTTAGAGGGTAATGAGGAAGCAGATCAGCAAGCTAAAAATGGGAGATAGAAATAAGCAATTTTAAAGATGAATATGTGATCACTAAGAAGAAGGATGCATAGGACATTGTCTCATTAATGAAAGGAAATATAAAAGAGAAGTAGAATTATAAATATATCAACTCGGAAAAACAAACAAAATACAAGAGGTTTTTCTAACAGCAGGAACAAGAAGTTATGTAGGTGAAGAAAACAGAAAAGTTCTTTTGCATCATTAACAAACTGATTTATCGACAAAGTAGATTGAACAACCATTGGAGCAATATAACAGGGAACGGAGATAAAAACTGTGAAACATGCAAGACTCTAAAGACAGTTGAACACCACTTATCCTACTTCAGCAAATACTCTTTTAAGAGGAGCACTTGAAAAAGAGAAACAGAGGAAATGATCAGTCTGTCCATACATGTACATCTCTCTTTCCACACTGATATAGAAGGAGTTGAAAGGCATTCCAAAAGAATTGATATCTATCCTGGGCAAATTTCTGTCTGATACAAAAATGCTATGTTAGCTATTGTATTAAACACTTTTCTTTGATGACAACTAAAATTATTATAGTATCAAGAGTTTTATAACAGTGTGTAAAGCGCACATATGACAACGACTCTTTAGGCAGCACAAAGTTACCATATCCGCATCGAGACAGCAACATTTAAAATCATTATGATCATTAAAAACTAATGTGTTAATTTGAAATAGCTTTTGACAGAGTTTTCAGAATGCTCAATATGTGAGCGTTATAAACGTTGATAGAGTTGGAGCAGTTAGTGTTTTTAATTTTCGGACAAGTTACTTCCAGAAGAAATTTCGGATGTGACTCATCATTTTTTGTAGTTTTAATCGCCCAAGTCGAGTCTTAAATATTAGAATCTTAAGCTAAAAAGGAACTCAAACGAAATAATGCAGAAAAAATAAAGTGGGATTAGAACCTCGTCCGTTAAGTTAGAGAGCCGGTGACGTAACCACTGGGCCACGGAGAATATCGAATACGGAAGGCTGAAATGATAATCTGTTCCTATTCATAAACACCGTCTTACACTAGTATACAGACAAGTATCTGAACTGTCAACGAATACACTATGATGGCCGAAAATGCGGCTACCTTTCCTGATGTTTATATCACGTTATAGTTTTATTGATTATACAGCAAGTTTTTTTTAATGATCAACTCCTACATAAACCCCCTAAAACTTGATGTACAAAATTGTGTATGTGTGCGCTGCTTTTATTGAGCTTTACCTGACCCGTACCGTATGGGTAGGGGCAGAAAACTTAAAACAAGCACGAAGTAAACACTATGTTGGGATACGGCGAAGTGAAGATGTAAAGTGGCGGTCACCTCATTTGAAGGTCTTCGGTTCGATCAGCGGAATTTGACCGGGGCCTCTTAATTCCTCCTGTCTGTGCAACAACCGGTCTTTTATAGACCCATCGGTAGAATAGTTATTATGACATGCAAGAATATGCGACAGCAATTAATGTAAATAAGCCGTATAAATCAAATGAAATAGATGTTCTATTTCTCAGTATGTGTATACGTACATTGTAATAACTATTTACATACTGATAATGTCATGTCTTTAGATAATTTGTATTTTGTTGTAAACTGATAATACATTTGATTTAGTATCCAGTTATGCACTAACATTTTCATTTGTTTCAAGGTGACATGTATAAATTGCATTGAAACGATTATGTTAGAAATGGGATAGGGATACGAATTTGTGAAATACGTAAAATACGAAATACTCGGTGACACCTAATGTTACAAAACATACTGAACTTTTACGTTTATTCATCGGGCGGATTTCTTTTAATTTTATGCTTAAATTTTAACAAGACTCGGAGTCATTTATTTCCATTTTGACGACATTAATCCGTACATAGCGGTTGCAACGTAAAACCTTTTACATTCGAATTTTATATCAGTGTGTAGCTCTTATTGAAAGATGTACGAGAAGTTTAGAAGTTTGAAATTTATAACAAAGGCAACACAACACAGCTTAAAAACCTACCGACAATGTAAGAAAGCGCGCTGGTAAAAAGATGACGTCAGTAGCTAGGTTTGAAGCACTAGTGAAGAAAAGTTTACAAGATATAAAAAGCTTTGCAAACGGAAATGCGCTGAAATATAAATGGTAAAAATTTGAGAAGAAAATTCGAGAAAATAATTTAAAGCGCCATTTGAACCATAAGTCTAAAATAAATCGTTGTACATCGACCCCGGAAAAAATAAATTAACTCTACATTCTGGTTGCATGTGTCAACATTAACTCAGCAATAAACACTGAAACTTATCATTGTAACAATTATCGGCCTGACTATTGTGTCAAACGGTCGGTGCTTATTGAGTTAGCTGCCATGTACATGTATCCTTTTAGCGGACAACACTCCGTAATGATTTTTAGATGATATGTCGTGACCTAATCATTCCAAGGCCACGTTTCTGCGTTAACTACCAAATCATTACTATGTATAAGTAACTATAAAACAATATTTATTAATATCACCTTTTATTCAGAATAATATAGTTTATACTGTACTTCATGTCACATAGAGTTTCATGATACATGTAAGCTTTACTGAGGGTCAGAATAAAAGATAAAGTTGTATCACCCTTTTAAATGGCTAATTTCAGATACTTTAGGCACAAAAAAAATCATGCAATGAGTACGTTGAAAAAGTATTAGCTAGGGATAACTTTAAAGCAATTATTAATCTTTTTAGCAGATTTACATGAAACTTAATTCTAGAAAAAGTTAAAATCTCAATATGTTACTAAGTTTGTCTAGAGAGATTTCGATTTCATTACATGTGTATTAAGATAGAGTTGTTGTATTGATTGTTTATAGCTATAACGTTATGAATATTAGTTTGTGCTAGAGGAAATGCCATATCTGTCTTATAATCATGAAATCATTTTCTTATTTGCAAGGGTTATACAAGTTTGAATTATTTGTTTCTTTTTGCAGCTTTAAACAGAGACAGGAGTGATTTACGTAAGTTAAGAAATGTATATTAAAGTGACGTTATGCGCATTTTTTTCAAGTAACAATCCAGCTGAAAATGGTGTGTGTACAAAAGCGTAGAGGAAATAATAACTTTTAACCCAATACACCAAACTCTTTCCGCTACCAGTATGAAAAAATAACTTTCAAAATATTGATTTTCTTATTTGACTGGGAGATTCAATTTAAGAAAAGAACAACTGCATGCAGGAGTTGCTTCCCTTCCACTGCTGAAACCTCTACCAGCATCAACAACGACACAATCAACTATCATTTTATCAGTCCGATTTTTTTATATCTAAAGCACCAATTTCAATTACTAATGTGTCATAATCATTAATTTAACACATTTAAATGTACAGCAACCAAACATTGCATTTATAAAATTGTCACCAAAATACACTATGTGCAGTAAGATGCGCATAATTTCACTTTAAAATAAACATAAATAAACATAAATAAACTGAAACATTGTTTATCATTGTTCCTAGGAGTATTGATAAAGGATAAAAATATATCTTTTGACAACAGGGGTTCGACAAATAGCAATGTTCTTTGGCCAGACTATGTATACTATAACAAGGGATCTAGCTTACAAAAATACTGAACTCGTCAATAAATAAACTGCAATTTATTAAATACTTCGAACATTATGGTATCTATTATCATATCATTCATAAAAAACATATGTTTCAATTTCTTCCAATAGTAGTTTCTTTTTCTTTTATTTCTGATATTCATGTACACAAAATCAAATAATATAGAGATATCAAAATAATTTATACAGTTGTCAGTATTCAATTATCTTTTTTGAAGTACATGTACATGAAATTTTTTTTTGTTTTTGTTTATAAAGTCAAGTGATGTTTTTGTCAAAGAGGCCACATATTCTAATGTGGTGCAAAAAGTAGCAAAGAAGATTTTAAGAGTTAATGAGAATAGATCAGAACGTTTCCATATGTTTTAATTTATGAATTGAGATGAAAAAAACAACATTTCTGTAGAGGATGTAAAAAAAAACTCTTTTATTTTTTGACTGTTGTTCTTGATTAGTCAGTCAAAAATGACCATTTTTCATTATGTTTTATTAGTTTGTCATTGACTAAGGCTATTTCCTTTTCAATAACTATTCTTAACATCAGGTACGATTTAAAACTTTCAAAACTAGGCAACATGTCTCTGTGTTTTGCTTGAAAAATGTAAGTTTTCATTGTAACTATCATAAAATTTATAGCATGCATATTTCTTCTTTTTTCGATTATACCAAAATATGCGTCTTCTTGTTTGATAGTACAATTTTGAGATCGAATATCTTCCAATAGTAGTTGTTCAGCAGTGTTTAACTGTTCTACCGAAAAAAGTGTTTCATTTAAAGTATTATTATCCGGAATATAACTAAAAATATTTGTGGGTTTTTGTTATATTCTTCATAATGACGGAGGACATTCGAAAGACATGCAGTATTTTATAAACCTTAATCTACTTTGCTTCATTTTGAAATATCTCCCTTTGTTATTTGAAGTTATGCATTTAAGGGGCTTAGCTCTAAAACCGCCCACCTGATTTTAAGAGTACTTGATAATTATACAAAAAAAGATACTTAACGAAAGCGCATTGTTCAAGATTCATCTCTTTATCTGGGCCTTTGATTGTCGTACGTCCCTTTATACTTTTTCTGGTATATAGATGTTACAACTGTTGTGCAAATGAATTGAAACTCTGCAAGAACAGAATATGTAATGATTTATATAACTGTGAGCTTTGTAATAAACAGAAGACTAAAGGTAAAATAAAGAAATGGTTGTAATAGGATTTGAATTACATGTACAGTGATATGTCCACTGCACCGTGTAGACCGAGTGGTTACCAATAGTGATAAATCAACTGCGTGGTAGACTAAGTGATTAACCGACAGCGATATATCCACTGCGCCAGAAACACTGAGTGCTTACCGAAATATGATATCCACTGCCTCGGGTAAACTGAGTGGTTATCGACAGTGATATATTTATTGCGCCAGGCACACTGAGTGGTTATCGACAGTGATATCTCCACAGCGCCAGGCATACTAAGTGGTTACCGAGGAACATGTAACCTCCAAACCATAACATGTTCTACTTAAGTTAAGCTTTGTGACTAAGACTTTGTTCACATAAGTTGCATTTTCAGTTGCTAGCTTCAAAAACACAACAACCCTTCTTAATTAAGTAAATAAAATTTCAGAATTGATGTCGGATTTCAACATGTCAAAAGGGTCATTTGCAATGTCGGGTAAGTAAAATTGCACAATAATCGTGTTAATCTTCAGATATCTTGTTCGCTTTTTATGTTTCAAATAAATTTATTTAATCATTTACTGTTTACCTCCGAAAAGCACTTCGGTTATAATATATCGGCTGATATGCTGTTTATTTACCCGTTCTCTACTCAATAATGTCGCTGAGCGCGTTGTACGCTGTTTATTTCGTTTTGTTATTAATATCGATTATTTTCTTTGATTTGTATAATTGACTTAAGATTTGATCATTATTTACAGGCCTGGTAATGCGCTTCTTCGTGTCTGAAGGAATTGTTGATGAATCTGGTATGCATCAGTTTAAATAGATGTGATATGATCTTTGAAGTAACAGATACGGGGTTTGCCTTTTGTTACATTTAGATTTGTAACACTTATATACAAGATGTGCCCTTACGACGATCGCAAATTAAAAGTTAAAGCCAATATCTTGAGTGCATAATGTATATAAAGAATATTTCAGTAGGATCATATAATGCAGATGTCCAGTAAATAAGATTTTATCTTTTTAAATTGCTTTGCATAAAACATTCAGTGCGTTTTATGTATAAAGCGATTGCAAGCAACTTACCCACAATTGTTATACTGCTTTTTGTAATGCGTATTTTATAACGCTTAAATTATTTTTAGAGGGAGACAACTAAATCCTTAATAAATTCTTCTCTAATATTGAGTTGGACCCCCTGAAACATGATAATCCGTTCCTTTTTAATGTATACACCTTCAACTAGTATTGCTGGTATATTTATAAATATGTTATAGATGCCTAAAATCAGTTATTTTTAATGTGCTACTGTGCTATTATGTCATAACACTGTACATCAATGCATTTTTTATTGGTGTGTATCTCAATTTGTAATCAAACATAACAATTATACATGGTTTGAACTATATGGTATTTGAAGAAATCTTACGGTACGTTTTAAGTGTGCTTTATATAGGAAAATAATATATACTGTGAAAATTGATATGAAAATATGTATGTATAAGTCGGTGTCAAAAGGTCTACAGACCAAACGGAATATTGTTAAAACATCGGACTTTCAGTAAATGAATATTACTTGACTTTGGGCCAAAACAACTTTTGTCTCTATCTTTAGCATAAATAACGTGTAAATAATATATCCGGGGACGCAACAACTTTTGCTTCTAGAGTGTACTTAGGATAGAACTAAGCATCGTTAAACCGTCTTGGTGGGGGTAAGAGTGAGGTTGGGTGCGCACCATAAACCGGTTTAAGCTCCCCAGTGGTGTTTTTGCCACTGACCGTTCCAAGGCGGTGCCCCACTGTGTTCCTTTAATTGTTCGTTTTGTCCTCGTGTGTTTGCTTTGTATGCTAGTGTGTGTTGGTAGTGTATATGTGTGTGTGTACATGATTGTGTGTGTGTGTCGTGTGTGTGTGCGTGTGTGTGTGTGTGTTGGTGGTGTGCACTTCTGTGTGCTGTGGGGTTCGTTTTGGGGAGGCTGCGTTTTTGGTACGTGGCATTCCCTGTTTGATATTATTTTTGTTTTTATTATCTATCTACTCTACCCCATTTCGAACGACGAATTGATAAACATCAGAACAATATATAAAATTGACATTGCCACATGCAAAAAAATTGTGTAAAATCAAACGAAAAAGACTTATCTATCAATAGATCCAAAAAATGTTAACGGACCCTGCTGGCAGTTGATGTTCCCAATTGTAACAAATGCACCAGCAAGTTAATTAGCTAAACGTTTATCATATCGCACAATGCCTCGGTACTATAACCTGTTTAAAATCTACGTATTTAAAACCAATATATCATTATTTTACTATTTTACAGTATCTTTTCTCATATACTTCATACAATTGTTACATGTATTTTACTCTATCTATCTATCACTCAATATAGATAATTGAAGCCTCGGTACTATAAACTGTTTAAAATTTAAGTATTTAAAACCAATATATCATTATTTTACTATTTTATGTATAGTATCCTTTCTCATGTACTTCATAAAATTGTTATATTACTCTACCTATCTATCGCAAGTACATGTGATATCATGTTTTGCGAAGCATGTTTTTCTAGGACATGGTAAAAAAAAGAAATGATAATACTGTGAATATATGTTTGCAAGTTCTAGTGAATAAAGGTAAAATAACAGATTGTAGATACAATCTGAAATAACAGGATAACAGGATAGTTGATAATAATAAGGTTTCATAGAGCAGGTCGCCAGGTTTTGTTAGTTTTCTTTTCAGAAAGTATTGTGGAAGGAAATGTATGGGTTTGGTATCAGTTTGATTTGCAACGCACATTGTCTGTGCTCAGAATTGTCATACAATTGAGCAATCAGGATTACGAGGTCAGTACGAAAACGAAACTTGCATATGTTAACATACATCTGTTCTAACAGCAAGTGTGCTGAGGTAAACATATTCAATTGTTAAGAATGGACATACATTTTCCCATTTAAGGTGAGAATACTATGGAGAATCCGTAAGGGTTTCCTCTTGTTTAAACTAACTACATACAGTCAGACTTTTGTCAAACGGAAGTGTCTCTAGATAATAGAATGGGATACATTTACATTTTATATTTATTAAATTCCAGTTCATTTCACACACGACAATCATACGTCGTAGTTTTGAATGGTATTTCAGCGTATAATGAATGGCAGCGACAATTTTGGTTGACTGTACAGCGCTTATAAATGACATACACATAATCTGGATTTAAGACAATCATTTTATTGTGACATGTTTAACAGATATCCGTCAATTAAATTTATATTTGCCCAAAAATGGACTGCATCTTTGACATGCGAAAAAAATCAAAAGTCGTATCATATGGTTTTTTACATTATTAACAATTATATATATATATATAAATATATATTTTTGAAAATCTACTTTTATGGGTTATTCACACGTCCAATGTTTGACTTTTAAACAGCATGCATATTTTGAATGCAAAAAGAACATTGATTAGAAATAAACCTAATTTCTTTTATCTTATATCATTGCAGGCATGGACGGACAAAAGCGAGTACATTTATTGCTTCTTTGACAATGCAAGGTTGAGTTTTCTTCGCCTTGAAGCAGCTTCATGTAGAACCGATTTTACAAATCGTTCGATAACGTCACTAGAGTTGAAATTGAGGTTCGTTTGTTGAAACTTATGACTACATTTTGTATAAACATTGCAACAATTGTACATGGTATATTACAAGTATTAATCACTGATTTTCAGTCATCTTTGATTTATCTGTCAGTTAAATTTAACAGCATTGACGACCAAAGCAAAAAGCACGACGCTTACGATAAAAATAATCCAAAAACATATTGTTACAGCGAGAAATGTTGCCATGTAACACAACGATGTTGTATCATAGAAAAAAAGCTAGATGGTAAACTGAGAATTGTCCCCGTTAGAAAGTCGATTGCTACCCTTCGTTAAACGAAGCATTGATCAGTTCTCGGATCACCAAAGCCTGAACTGCCAACAAACTATTATAAAGATAACCGTTGTTTAAGATATGACAGTTTATTTTATGTCTTCCAGTGAATTATAGAGTTTTCTCAGTGAAATAAAAGTGATAATCCACAGTTTTGAAATAGTGGATTACCATTTTTATTTTCACTGTTTTTGCAAGATTTACGTCAATAAGTATACCGAACGTAATTAATGCTGGAAACCCTGCGACGATGACGTCGTAAAAATGACGTCATTTGCGCTATGTTTTGATGACGTTTCCAACGATTTTCGATATTTTATAGGAACAAACTCAATAAAAGTAGAGTTTTAACCATAAAATATAGAGGATAATTGTTGGTAACGGTGTAATATTACGTTAATTTCACTCGTGAACACCAACAATTGTTATTTTCACTCGCGGCTGCTCCACTCGTGAAAATATCACTTTTGGTGCCCACTCAGTGAAATTATAACGTGATCTTACACCGAAACCAACAATTATCCTCTATATGACTCAGGTGAGACGGATTGTTCTGTCGTAGGTAAACTATCCGCTTTGTGATGGAACATGTGTTTACCAGGCCTGCAAAGATATAATGACAAAAGGATATAAAATATTTTGGGCGGAGAAAGAAAATATCAGGCGTAAGCCATACTGACTGTGTTCCAAGTGCCCAATGTATGAACATGCATATAATTACAATATTACAGGTGCGCAATGCAAACGCATAGCATGAAACGTAAGCAAAAAAAGAAGATGTACAAGAAAACGCACAACATATACTCAGGAACGAGGACATAAAACCTCCAATAGAACATAAAAAGTTAAAATTTATCAATTGGGTTTATGCAACCGAGAAACATATCAATATTTTTCTTCATAAAATAATTTTAACTCAAATAATGACTCTAAAATGTTGGTTTGTTTGTTTTGAAACACAGTACCATACATATATACACTAATTGTCTTATGCAACAGCAGCATAACATTAATTTTCAAATCACACAGACAGAGGAAATTTATAGGAGGTACAGTGTCGAGGACCTTAACTCTAAATCGTCCTATTTTAATTATTTTCCTTATCACTTTTTTATTGTCGGGGCCATACCTCCATAAGTACTAACCGAATTGATTTAAATTGCATACAGCCATAGACGATTTTAAGATGTAGTGCAGCGTCCAAGAATAATAATTCAAAACTAGACCTATCACTAAATGTGATTAATACCCCCGTAAGCTGCTTTATAAATTGAGGAAGTTCGTAGTAAGAGAATACCTTGCAAAAAACTAGCTTACATGGAAAGGAAGCTTGGGGTTGAATCGGGGGTCAAGTACCAAAAATAAGTTTGTTTTAAAAAAATATATTGGCTATTAAAGTGTTTTAAGTCAAAAATATTTTAAGGTCAAGGTCACTGTTACTAAAAAACATATTTAAAAAAAATGTTTTTGTTTGTTTTAAAGTGTTCAAGCAAGGTCAAGGTCACTCTTACTATAAATAGATTAATAAAAAATTGTTTTGTGGGGAGACATATGTTTTGTGACAAAAACAACCATCTAGGGAAAAGGCTACCAGAACGGGTCGTAGAAATCGAACTTGGTTTATATATGAAGACTTCCTCGCCTCTAAACAGTGTAAATGACGTTTTCAAACGACGTTTCTTGTAAATCCCTGTCAAATGGCGAGTTCAATACAAAGGGTCACAACCTACTGTCAAATGGCGAGTTCAATACAAAGGGTCACAACCTACAATAATTTAAAGGTGGTCAATTACTTTTAAGCAACATTTTATGACAATTTTTACTTTTTGTATATTCTGTTAGAGATTTATTTAATGAACAAAAAGACCCATTACATATCAGAAATTTACATTTTAAACTTTTATAAAATATTGTTCTTACTCCTCTTTAATATGAAAGTATTTAAAACGTTGAGTATTTCTTTTTTATTTCAATATAATTTCTACTTTTGCGTTCGCATTGGATAGATATACAAACATTTTAACATTCTGAACCAAAATGCAAGTTTTAAACCTACGTGTAGCCTCTGAATTCATTTATTTGCAATCTATCTTGGGTGCGCACCCAAGATAGGTAAAGGGAGGTAATAATATCTTTTCAAACTTGAATTTCTAATGAATTCCATCAAAATGTCTAATTTTTAATGCAAATATTTCACAAATATAATACAATAGGTCTTATATTTATATCTTTCCTTAGGCAAAGTATGTGTATCAAATTTTTACTTATGATATATATCTTGGTTGGTCAAGCAGGATAGGGAAATCAAATTTTCAAAATACCTCCAGTGAACATCTTACTTGAATTAAGCGCTAAATGAACATAAATGAGTGTAAATGATCAGATGTCAACGTTTCAAACAAATCTGTTACATGGCCAAATTCTAATTATATACCTTTAATGATATAAAACTCATAACTGTCGCAGTTTCGAACTAGATGGTTTTTTTAGTCACGAAAACATATGTCTCCCCCAAGGCACCATTTTTCTATTTTTAGTTACAGTGACCTTGACCTTGAACCAAGGTGGTTGTTACATTCGCTCTGCACATTGTGACAGTATGGTGAAGATTTGTGTTGAGTTATTCTTAAATCCTACAAGGGGTTCAAGAGATATTGAGTGGATAACGCAGCTATATTGGTCTATATTAGCAGTTGGCTAATATGTTAAAAGACGTTAAAATAATACATTTAAAGTATGACAAACGCAGTTATTAAGATATACATTTCGACACAGTATCATTTATAGAATGTTATGATGAGGGTATGAATGACAGCCAAACAATACAGTCAGGTTGTTCAACTTAATTTTGACCGTTTACTCAATCATCTTTAAATATAAGTTCAGTTTAATAGCAAATACAGAACACTGATATATGAAAGAATGTAAAATACAACAATTCATCTTTCAGAAAGGTGAAATCAATTCTCCACTTTTAAGCATAGCATCTATCAAAAAGAAACATGTAATATCAGATGGACAAATACACATGTAACAATGCAAGATGGGATGTCAGAAGGCTCAATGTAATTTTTGCATCAAAATTGTTCCATACCTTAACTATATCAATTCGTGTAGCCTCCCATTTCTTGGTCATAGAAAGAGCACTCGGTCGGGGACAGTGCTGGCTATGTCTAACATAGCTCTTGTTTTTCTGTACTTTAAACGACGATCTCTTATCCTCGCTTCACCTCCGGTAGCTCTTAACAGTCATGTGTATCAGTTTTGTGCAGATGATAACCAGGACAGACTACTTTGCCGCTTACGGTTCTTGGATATCTCAGATGTACATAGGCAGAATATTTTGAATGTCTTCTTTTATGAGACCAGTCTAAAATTCCTTGAATGTCCCTCGTATTCTTATTGCCCTACATTTACCGTTAACTCTTTGTAAAAACCCATTAAGTTAATTTTATGGGAAACAATTTCAATGAATAGTTTTCTTTTGTCAAGTGTGCCTGTGGTTTTGTTGCGTTTTATCTAGTGATTGTGGTATTTTTTAAAATATTTTTCTTCGGCCATAATGGTAAAAGCAGCCTCTTACCGGTACTTAGTTTAATTTCATTTCATCGATAAATATCGTTCAATCGTTACACTTGTACATGTACATATTTAGACCAAATATTCAAAGGAAATAATGTCAGTACTCATATATTTTTTATGTAAAATCTTCCTTTTTGTCTAACATATACTAGTATACGCTTTTAATAAAAGCTGCATTTTTTTGGGAAAATGTAAGGTAAAGAGATGTAGAAAATGTACTATATGATAATGAAATGATGGTATGATGCATTGTAAACTCTTTGTTTAAATAGTTAGAAGTAATCATTGCAACTTGTAGTAGACAGTTTTAGGGAACGATGCTATAAATAATGTTTGAATGTTATTATTTACTTAGTATTGTTTCTGAAATAAATAATTTCAGACAAGAAAAAAATGGGGCGAATGAATAAACTGACAATCACAATTTCAACATTGTGTTGTCTTTTGACCTTGGTGAAAAAATGATTCGCAAATCAATTTTTTTTCAATTTTCAGGGACGTAAACGCACGTTTTATTACACTTGTCTTTATGGAAACAATGGAGTTTCCAACGATTGAGACTAAAAACTTCATTGAAATCTTCACGTCGGATTTCCGTAAGTTAAATATCAATTCAATAGTTTCATAAGTATTTGACAAAATAAAATTAATGCATTTAAGACACATACTTTTCTGACAATATAGATGTACTCTATTGAAACTAATCTTGTGATATTACTGTTTCTGGACCTTCTCTTCGGAAGTAAAATAAGACGATGTAAGAGCACTTGAAATATGGTTTTAGTCTCTATAAAACTTCGAAATAGCAAAGTCTATTATTTATTTTATAAAGCTGAGGAATGCAGTGAAGATCTTGGAATGGGTGATGGAAGTATTCAAGATCTACAAATTACAGCTTCCTCGTCCCTTTTAACACATTTACCGTCGGCAGCAAGGCCACTAAGTGCTGGTTGGTGTACAGACGTTACAGACACAAAACCTTGGATATTGGTTTGTTTTATTTGACTTCACGTAAAATCTTGTGTTCATAATGTGTATTGTTTTGGTAATTTTGATGCCTGTATTAAGCCTTATTAATTACATCTCAATGATTAAAACATTGCCTTTTGATTGGAAAGTATACGTTTTCCTAAATCGAGTTGCCTAAAGATGTTTCTTTGATCAGACATTGTTTCTGTGAGTTGAGTCTTAATTTGGTGTATCCCTATAGCATTACTAACTTTGTAATATTGTTATGAATTTGATGTAATTACATGTATTTTATCATAAGAATATAATTTCGAAAGAGGTTAAACTTTTCCTTTGAATCCCAAAGGAGCTATATGTATTAAGATATTCGAAAACGGAAGACAATGCAGACAAAATCTTCCGCTCACTGTATTACATTTTATGGTAAGATGAAGACGCTATATCATAATGATTATAATAAAGAGTTCCGAAAATCATTTGATGAAATGCCAAATTAAGTGGTGCCGTTTTGAGATATCAAAACATCTCCGTTAGTTGACTAAAATAGTATTTTTTTATAAGATCGTAGAAATAAAGTGGTTTGATATTAAGAACACATTCTTCACGTTAAGGTCTACAGAAATAACAAGACTTTGGTCTAATCCATTTTCTTTCTATATGATATCGTTTTATCATTAATTTAATTACAATTTTCGACCGTTCTTTGACTTATTGTTTTACATACAGGTTCCGGTTTGTTTAACCCCGTGAAAGGCTTAGTACAAAATGCGCGTACAATTGTATGAAGAATGCAGTATGCTGCAAGATCTGTGAATGTCTTGATTATTAGCATTTCAAAATTGTCCAACCAACTAAAAGTAGAACTATAAGATAGAATATGATTTACTTGCATTATAAGCAAAATTTTGAACTAATAGAACTATACATTTCGGAGTACGTTTCACCATGACAATATTTTATCCATAAATAGCCATTGCGTAAAAACCTTTATTGTCCTTAAGGTACAAATTTTCATATGTATGATTATTCAGGTGATATGTGATAAAAGCATTGTAGTGGATTATTATTCATTCAATTAAACTGAAATGTCCGTATGTGACTGTCACAGAAAGTCTGCTTAAACTTAAGTTAGTGCATAATGATGATGATAGTATTGTTTCAATTGCAGATTATGTTGAAATCTGCTTGTTTTACTGTATTTGATAATGGTATTCTGAAAAGAATTGAAATATGTCGGCGCGTTTGTATTTCTACTTTCAAATTTGTTTAAAATTTGCACTGTATTAAAGACTCATTCGTCCATCATTTCGTCTGGACTTGACAATTTGTTTACGAGAACATAACTAAAGCTTTTAAAGGGATAAATTGAGTGCAATGAGAGTGTTAACCATAAGTATACCTTACCAAAGTTTAGATTTATATTGCAAAATGTGCCTTAAAATCTATTTCAAGATTGTTTTTTTGAAATGACACATTGAAAAACGGCTTGTAGAGCTAAGAGCTTTTACTCAAGTTCGCCCTATTGAATAAAATTTTCCATTGTTTTGAAAGGAACATATCTCAATTATTATTGGTATGAGTTTCAAAACAGCAAAGTGTCTAAATACCTTAATTCTACCTTGTCTCATTTTTAATAATTTTCAATTTACTCCCTTTAATATGAGAAAGTATGTTATAGAAGACTCATGTTTCAGAGAGCACCCGTATGTGTTAACGATAATCTTGTAATATTTTTGGACGATTAAGGATATAGAAATAAAGGGTTCTATAAATGAATTAAATATGCAATGACAGCAAAGGGCTAGATTTTAAATAGGAACTATTTGAGATCACCCTTTACTGGAAAATTAGCTTTCCATCTCAGATATGATAATGGCCATACGCCGCCATCATGCTGTTACACAAAACATTAATGTAGAGCACAAATCTATATGAATATGGTTCTGTGCCGTTTGTAAGAATTGCTACTATCGCTGTTACAGGTCTCTTTAGATAGCAAGTGATAGTCCCTTTTACTAAGAAGTGAAGTTACTTGTATCGATCAACCTTCAAAAAGTGTCTTCAATGAAAACGCCTGTATAAACAATTTTATCTGAAACATTTGCTTTAAATGTGATATATCATAATAATTATCTGTTATCATTTTGTAAATAATGTGTTTTGCATTGTTGTCTTCTAAAATTGTTTTCTTCTTGTTGTCCCTATGTCCGTTTGTCTACTTAACCTTATCTGTCTGTACCTCAAACAACTACATTTCGGATTTGGTCTAATCAAGATTATTGTTATTTTTATGTGGTTGTAGATCAAGGCCATATGGGTCTAAAAATGACAGTCCTGTCCGCCTTTCGTCCTTGAGGTCCCTTTTTCATTGACTGTGCATTTTGAACAAACTAGTCAAATATCCGCTCTACATCTAGAAACCCTTAAGGTAGATTTTTATCAGACTTTTAGGAAAGTATCAGTATTACAAACAAGCATTACAGTTAGTCAAAGGTTGGGGTTACAGGGGCCTTGAAATTGAATATATTGTCCGCCCTTTATTTTAAAACCCCTTTCTTTCTTTGTTTTTTACATAACAGACAATGCCAAGCCGCGTTATGCATATATCAATTTTGGATCACAAGGTCAGGGATCAAACTAAAAAGGGTTTGTTCATATGATATTGTTTTCTCTTCATCTCTAAAACTCCTCGCTGGATTGTCATTTAACATAGTCTGAGGCATCAGTAGGAAGTGTAGTTGTTCATATCCTAAATACGGGTTATCCGATAAAATGTGAAGATCAAAGTGATCTGTAGAAAGATAGTTTTGTCTATTCTCCCTTTTGAATACACTCTGTTTGATTTTAATGTGCGTTTTCTAAGACGATTCATGATGTATTGTAGTCGTTCATATTATGATTTGGTAGAATACGATCAAAGGTCAATGTAACAGGGACCTGAATTTTAAAATTATTGTCCGTTCTGATTTTCGCAAACCCCTGATTTGATAATCATCAACTTTGGTGGGAAGCACTGGCCTAAAACGAAGGTCATAGGGGCTTGAAAGTTGAAAATATTGTATCATAATTTGTGCCCATTAGATCAAATGTCAAACTCAGGGGTTATAGATAGAAAGGATTTTTATCTCCAAATCTCATTTATTGGATTATGTTCGAACGGAGTGCGAAGCATCAACATAAAGTTGTGGTTATAACTATCGTAGGATGATATAATATGAAAGTCTTATTTTGATATTAAAGTGATATTACTCTTCAAAGTGACCATCATAATTTAAAATAAAACATTGATCAGTGGTTTATGCTCATAGAATAATAAACATTGCCATAGTTATAACCCAAAACAGTACAACAGTTTCATTCACATTGACTATGGAGGAAATCTTACGGGTTATCCCATCAAATGTCAAGATCACAGTGATCTTTAGAAAGATAATCTTGTCTATTCTCCCTTTACAATACACTCTGTTAGATTTTAATGTAAGGTTTACTAACAAAGGCTAAAACTTATTGTTTATGTTTTAAAGCATCCACTGTGTTTTGATCATCATTCTTAACTATAAACAAATGTGACAATTTTGAAGGGAAATATAACTTTAAGGTCAAAGGTCAAGGTCACATGGGCTTTTGATTAAAACCCTGTTAAAGAAGCTGGAGGGATTATACTTGAGTCACCTTGCTATGTCTTGGCAACAGCTGGCCGGATACCACTTCAACTTTACAAAAGTGACTGGACCCATATGTATTTGGGTATACCGTTGTCATGTTTGCTCGAATACGTTTGGTTATGGTCGTGCGTTTATCGTTTGTGCATTCATCGTGCATCATTCAGATGGTGTATCGTGTAACGCAAAGTTCGTTCCGTGTGATGAACGTTGCACGATAGGAATTATATAAAAGTGGTCCGAGATAGTGCGGACGGCTAATCGTGTAGATCGTTAGCCTAGACCTAAACGCGTACTAAATTGCTTAAAATTGATGAAATAGAAAGAATCGTTCTTTCAATTATCTAAACTATCTTTCTGTTACTTTTTGTTCTTTTTCTCATGAGATATTTGCGGGGAGAAGAGATGTTGACTTCCGGTAAAACCGAACGTAGACGTTCTGCATATCGTGAAAGATTTACACCAGGTGTTATTCTACCGACAAAAAGGGATATGTGAATTCACTTATTTGTAAATTGCTTCTGTGTATAAATTCGGTAAAGTGCTCAATGTAACTGTAAAAATTATGGTAGTGGCTAGGCATACGTTGAATCGGACTTTCCGTCCGAAGATTTTTAACAACATTTAATTATAGATTCTTATGATCTGTTTGGTTTTACTGTAAATTATCGTTAATTTAGGTCTTTAAGATGCGTTGATTCAGCTCTAACATTGTAATTAGACATCTATTAATAATATTGTTGTTAAGCAAACCAAAATATCAGAGTAAATCGAATAATCGTTTTTATTTTTGTTCATCGGGAATCGTGTATCGTTCTTATCGCTCATCATTCATGATTCATTCATCAGTTATCGTGCGTTTATCGTGCGTTCCGTGTGCGTGTTTCGTGCGTGTATTATTCGTTCCGTGTGCAAAGTTATACGTAAGCACCACTGTAGCATTTCCATCCATTGTTGCCTACAAACATGAACACACCTATATTTTTTTTTTTCTCATTTTAGTCTCGAGTGTTGTTTTGGTGTAATATTCGTGTTTCTTGTTATTGTATGTTTTGCATGCTACTTGCTTAAAATAAATAGTCTTCTGTTTATTATCTAATAACTATGCAACTTACATGTTACTAAAGAAGTAACTGTTTTAGGTGGATCTGGTAGCAGTTACAGTTGTTGAAGGTGTAAGCATCTGGAAAACCATCAAGAATCAAAGAAATACGACTGAAACTGAACAACGAATCTCTTCGTTCTATCTGTATTATGGCGAAGATAGAAAAAATCTAATTTTGGTCAAGGATACGGTAATGTACAATATATATCCTTACCTTTTATAGTTCAAAACTAAATGAAAAAAAGATTAATTTTCAACTTTAAGTGATGTTGTCCTCAATTATTTACGGATTACAGAAAACAAATCAATATTGGGCAACGAAGTTTCGAGCTTCATTTAGAACATTGACTGTCATTGATTATAAAACATCTTTATCTTATTTTGCAAATACATTAGTAAGCTAGATACCACTTTTAAGTAACTTAATTCTATTGTAGTTATCATCGAATTTTTTTAGAAATCACCGCCGAATATTGTCAATAAGTTTATGTGATAAAATAAGAAAATAAGAGATCATAAACTTTTTTTGACAGCAAAGACCACCACAATATATCTACGCTTTGTACATTTGTATGTTTAAAACTTAAGAGACAAACTTTTATGACTCACTCTTTAAGTCTTACATCAAGAAATGAATAAACAGCCTGCCTGACTAAAAGTAAACGTTTAAGGTAAAAATATGGTTATTCTGCATTTATACCACTGAGGCTCCCACTATTAGTACAAGTTCAGCTTGAGGACTGAAGATATCTAAGTGTCAAATCTGAGTGGCAAAACGTCACAATCTGTACATGTATGAACTTGTATTCCTTGATGAACTGTTTGTTAAGCTGTCATTGTTAACACTAACTTTGTATTAGTTCTTAAAGTTCTTAAGTCATGAGTCTAACAACAAGGCAATACGCGTTCGCGCATTAAAAGCAACAAACCATATATCGTGTTGTGGATAAATACGATGATAAATAAAATAAACTGTTTATCATCGTATACAAATTCTCGGTTACTATTAAATGTGTCCCGATCGTTAAAGATGTGTGTAAAATATTTCGTTTACACACGATATATCAATACAGCGATGTATATTGCTATCCATCCAAAAATTATGCAACGTGACTCTATGATGGTTTCACGGAACTACATTATGTATTTTTATGTTAATTTTACAGATGTGTGCTGGAATTTGTAACTGATTTTATTTGTTTGGCGGCAATCGTTTTAATTATATGAACTGTTCTGAGGTTACTTAAATTGTACAAATTAATCATATACTTCTTTGAAATATGAATCTAAAAATATCCCAACTGATATAATCTCAAGAATCGACTGGTTATTATTTCGCCCTCTTGGAAGAAGAAAGGATACAAAGAGATCGCTTTGTTCGTCCGTCTGTCAGTCCGCCGGTCCGTCACATAAACTTAAAATTGGCTATAGATTTGCCATTTCTTAAGATTTTTTCATCAAAGTTTGCAATTGACTCGCCTATGACAAAGGTCATATGCCGCTTAATTTTGTAAGTCAAAGTCATATTTGACAGAGTTATGCCCCTTTTTGAACTGACAAAGCGTTAGAGGGCCATCGAGTGTTCTACTGAACTTAACTCGGTATTATTTTAAACGGATTGTGCAGAAATTATATCAAATATTTCGTTGTTTTGTTCAGAATTTCGAAATTGAAAGCTCAGCTCTGGCGTCAGATGTGTATACTACTATGTTACTTAACCCGATCGAAGCTCGTTATGTGAAATTGGAAATACACGGGAGTTATGAAAACGGCAACATATCTAAATGCCTAAAATTTGAATTACATGGCTGTAAGTTATCAGGTATGTGTCACAGTAACCTAAGGTCTTATCGTATATTTATTAAACTTATATATATCATATAAATGCTATGACAGAAACACTGGTCATCCAGATTTTAAAATCTGACGTCAGGACCGTGCAGTTAACACATTGACGTGGTGCATTGAAACAACGATTAAGCGCCGTCGACTTCAGAACTTCTATGAATTTATCAAAATAAGATAATGCAAAAAATAATTATATATCTACTTCATGTCTTCAATCTAAATTCTTATTCCTAAAAATAACTTATATACCAGTATCTTTAAAATTTTATGTTTTACTTTGCTTTTAAAATAAATAAAATTAGAAAAATCTGAATTGTTTCAATATAAGAACCGCTTTAAAGTTTATTCCTGTAACGTTAAAACAGTTCTAGGTTTTTATGAAATGTCAGATTTTAAAGTTGTGAAAAAACTACATTATCTTTCTCAATAGTTCATTATTTCGTGTAGATTCGGCTTTTTCTATTTGAAGCCCTCTAATGTTACAACACCTTTTCCTGGAATGTTCCGCTTTCGTTTATCTATTCCCAAATATCCAATATAACTTAAAAGCTCAAAGTATAGTTTAATACTTCGACAATTAACCATAACTAAGCCCGTTCCTACTTCAAAATTAGTTTGCATCTCTAATGATAATTACGATTGGTTTCATACAATTTGTTTTTTCTTTCTTGAAATCCTTGAAATCTATGCAAATAAATCGGAAAAAATCTTTCCGCGTTATGTTTACCTAGCATAACATTTACCTATAAGATAGAAAATATAATTTATTTATTTAAATCTCTATTGGTGCACCCGAACAAACAAAACCTAAGACCTAGAGCCGTCACGGTGGTTAAGAGCGTAATGTATCTGACGCTCATCCACTAAGTTGCAGGTTTGAGCCCCACTGGGGTCACGATAGTACCTCCTCATATGACACCAGTACTGGTTTTCCCAGGAAGCGGCCTCGAGAATGCAAGCTTTCTTCTTCATCGAGCTAAAGTAAGGAAGTATAATCTTATCGATAATATTGACGTGGAAATACTCCTATCAACGGCTTGAACGGTAAAAATATCCTTTAAAAATGTGTTTGATGTTTACACATGTTTATACAACGTTATTTGTACACAACTCTACTTTCTGGTGTTACATATGGAACGAACCGTGTACAAAACGTGCATCCTTTCAGCTCACCCTAGCACAAAGTGCGCAATATCAGCTATTATTATAGATCTGTGTTCGGCGTCTGTTGCCCGTTTTGTGTTGTCGCAAATTAATTGTGCAAGCAGCAGCAGACTGCTGTTATAATAGAATTATCATAAAAATGGTCAGAATGTTGGTCTTGATGAACGCTATGTTAAAATTGAAACTGGAACATGTGGGTTAAACAACTGAACACCAGGTCAGAAACAGCATGTATACACCATAGAGACAGCAATTTGCACCAAGTCATCATACATTTATATATTGGTCGACATTTTCGTCTTAGTAAACTCTTTTGAGTTCGAAACTGAATAACGTGGAGATAAAGACTGAAATCACGTGGTCCTATCATAGAAAAACCTTTTGCACGCAATTTAAACTGCGATTTTACCGAATAATAATGAAGCATAGCCATATTTTCCTGTATTTATAAACTCTATGATGGGATTGAGATAAGGACACATTAGATCTAAAACTAGGTCACCAGGTCACATCATATAAAACTCTTGTGAACACAAAGTTGATCTATTTGTCACACAAGCATCCATGAAAGATTGTCAAAAAGTTTGACTTGATACATACAAGTTTTGTATTGAAACTGAATAACATGGGGTAAAACACTAGGTCAGTAGGTTATCTCACAGAAATGTCCGGGCACGCAATAGAAATTGTAGTCTGCACCCAGTCAATTTTAGATCGCGTTCGAAACCGGCTTATGTGGGATAAAACCCTAGGTAACCAGGTCAGATCACACAAAAATCTTGCGCACGCAAAAGAGATTATATTTTTCACCCAGAAACCGGTCAAATAAGAGAAAAATCTTATAAACGCAGTAGAGTCTACATTTTCCTAATCGGTCTTGGTTAAATCGTGTTCGAAATTGTGTCATGTGTGATTAAAAACCAGGAAAAGTCATAAACAATCATGTTCCTGAAGATAAAATAATAAAATGCGGACTATGTGTACATTTTATTAAGCACATTTCGAAATTATCCTGAACTGACAAGAGTCTAAGAGTATGAACTACGTCCTTGGCTTTCGGGGAAGTGTTACTTAGGTGAGCGATGAAGAGCCATCATCGTGGCCCTCCTGTTTACTATTCCGTTTGTAAGTTTGTAAACAGTGTATGTAAAACTGTGAAACAGGCATAAACCAACAGGTATTTGTCAAAAACAGGGTAAACAGCTCTTAAAAATATTAAGAGATAACACCAAAGAATACACATTGCTTCACCGTCTCCCTTGGTCTAGTGGTTTAGGCATCCGCCTTGGGAGCGGGAGGTCGAAGGTTCGAATCCAAGCAGGGGTCCGTTCTGATATGGCCGGTTGGTGAGCCGCCAGCTAGTTAAATAATGGTTACCATATGCCTACCTGCCTGGTGCCTGGCGTTAAAAGGATAGGATTCGGGAGGTAGATGTGCTCAAAAATGTGTCTCATAAGTCAGAAATGGCTGGCCCTTTAAATAGGGGTGACACTATAATTAACAAATTTACCATAAGGACAAAATTCCTGTGGAGTCGAGTTTCTAAGCCCCAAAATTGTACTCGTTTATATTTATTTACACTTAAAAAACAGAGGTACATGTATCGAGAAGTCCTTGTAATATAAGAAATTTTCAACATAACTTGTTACCATCACTATTCTATTCTAATTACCCTACTTCAAATGTTTTACATCTGTTTTACTTTAATAAATTGATGGAACTTACATGATTGAACATATGTTGACCTTTGCTTAATTGACCTTCAAGTGCATTTATATTCACGACTTAACTTATTCTACCACACTGAACACTAGTGTATCCTGTTATAGGATTAATCTAGCAATATTGACATATTTTATAATATAATTGTACCAGGAATACTGACTTTTAACTGTCCGGATGAAGCTGACATGTTCGAGTCTGAAGTAGCATTGATATCTGATAGAAGAGTTTTTATCCAAACTGACAACATAACGGACAAAAGCTGTACATACATGTGTCTAAAGAGCGAACACTGCAGTGTTACGAGATTTAAAGATGAAAATTGCTTCCATTATATGTCAAGTCGTTATGGAATGTGGGAAATAAGTGAGATAACAAATGACACGTGGTTTGCAAAACTGTGTGCCAACGGTAAGTTTTTTATGACTGTAATTTAGTTTAATATTCATCATTGAGTGATTAGATTTTTCCTGAACTTTTCAGTTGTCATCTAAGTCACAAGCTAACAAAGCCTAGCTTGATACTTAAGTTTTTCTTTGATTACATACTTTCTTGCATGTTATCTTTTAAGCATAAATATCATATAAAACAGGAGCTGTTTGTAAAACACATATGTCCCCCTTGATGCAAAAATTGTTCTATGAAAGGAACATTTTTTAAAGTTAAAGTCAGTGTGAAATTCGTTAAACGGCATCTGTAGAAATTGTAGGATAAAAAAAAGAAAAAAAAAACATTCTAGAAAAATAAATATTTTTATGGAGTGACCTTGACCTCTTTAGAAGTGACCTTGACCCAATATATTTTCGCGTAAAACAATTTTTTAATAAAAAAATGAGAAAAAAAAATATTTTTAGTAACAGTGACCTTGACCTTTACTCTAATGTTTTTTTTTGTTGAAAACAATTTAAAACTAAAAAAAATTGTAGAAAAATCTATTTTTAGTAACAGTGACCTTGACCTTGACCCTTAAACATTTTTTAAGGCTGAAAACAATTTAAAAATTATTTTCTTTTATTGAGTATTGACCTTTGACCTATTTTATGATAAAAATATTTATATATTTTTTAAATACCTTCCTCTCCGTGCAAGCTTTCTACACACCAAGTTTCATTGCAATTGGTCACTCTTATGGTAGTACACCCCTAATAAAAACCTCCACTTGAAACTCTTCAATTTTAATGAGCTAGTCTACGTTGTTAAGCATTTGACTGAAGATTTTTTGAGGTTTTTTGGGGCGTAGGTTCGAATCCAGCCGGAACCAAATTTTTTTTTTACTTTTTCTTCTTTATTTTCATTATTTTTCACTTTTCTTCATATGTTTATATTGTTTTTAGACTAAAAAGAAATAAAAAAAATTTTACGAATTAGTATTAGCTTATTTGAAGATTTTATTACTTGCAGACACGTCTAAAATCGTCGATAGAGATTTTCAAAATCAATTTATTTTAAATAGAGACGGTAAAATATTGTAAATTTTTGGCATGCTGTTCCCAAAATGTTATAGATAATTTTTAATATACAAAAAGTCATGCCCCATTTCTAGAAAATGTTGAGTTTTCCTAAAAACTGGCCAAAAAAGTATATGAAAATTGCAATACTACCTGATTATTTCAAAAAATGCCACGTACCTTGTTGATTATATAGTAAAACTTGTTGATTATATAGTAAATGGTGTGTAATTTCTGAAAGAAAACATAGTTCTTGTTACTCTGATACCAAATCTATATCAAAGTTTTGAATAATAAATGAAATACATGTATTTTCTTATCTCTTGTGTGATGTCATTTTATAAATAGTTCCAAAATGGGGGTAGGGTTATTCAAATTCCTATAACTTTTTTTTCACGGTAAAATTCTTTTAAAATTTGTTTTTAAATCCAGGAAATGATACAGATTAAGAAAATATTAAGCCTATAATGATTTGAATTGGTGCCCATTAGGGGTGTACTACCTTAACTCATGTTATTAAGCGAAAGCCATTTTTCTTTTTTATTTACAGTGACCTTGAACTTGATCCTTGTGACCCTAAATGCAACCCAAGCTTCCTCTCCCCACAAACTACATACAAACCAAATTTCATTGCAATTGGTCAGTTCTTACTGAAGTTATTGAGCTGAAACCATTCTACCATTCCGGGTCACTGTGACCTTGACCTTTAACCTTCTAATCTCAAAACCGTTAGGGGTCTTCTACCGGTTATGACCATCATCCACATCAAGTTTCAAGATGTTAAGCCGAAGCGTTCTCTAGTTATTGTTCGGAAACTGTTTTACATTTACGGGTCACCGTGACCTTGAAAAATGACTTACTGACCTCAAAATCAATAGGGACTATTTGTTTGTCATGGGAAACCTCCACATCAAGTTTTATGATCCTAGGTCTAATCATTTTCAAGTAATCATCCGGAAACCGTTTTACTATTCCAGGTCACTGTGACCTTGACCTTTGACATACTGACCTAAAAACAATAGGGGTCCTCTGCTGGTCATGACCAACTACCACATCAAGTTTCAGGACCCTAGGTTATCATCCGAAAACTAATGATAGACAGACAGACGTACAGACATACCGACCGACCGACCGACATCTGCAAATCAATATATCCCTCTTCTTCGAAGGGGGCATAATCACGTTATTAACTCTTGTTAAATTGTTTATGTTAACAGTTTCCAGGAAGGACATACTCTATTCACTTTGTGTTCGTTTGTCTATGTTAGTTTGAATATTCGTTTTATTTATACTTTGTAAAGGGTCAAAATTAGAATGATTTAAACATAGGTTACCTTTTTCTAACTATTTTCAAAAATATTGTAGAACAATTTATTTGTAACTATGAAATTATTGTAAAGTTTAAAATGTATATCTTGTCATAAACAAGCAACACACAAAACAGTGTCTACAAACGATATGTTACACTCTGATTACAAAACATGTACTGTACAACTTTGTACTACTATCACCGAAAATATTTAGAACTACGGAAAATGTAATCGTGGGTGGATTGTTGTATTGATGTATAGTTGATGAATTTAAAAACTAGATCAAAATTGAACAAACATATAAGCAAGTAAACAATGTTTTTTCTTATGTTTTATTTAGAGCCTATTGGATTATATCAACCGTTAAAATCTGCTGATGGATCAATAATGACAAATGTCGAATTAATAAATGAAAATGCGGTTCTAACATCAATTGGATATCCCTTTTCATTCGGAACTGGACAAAAGTATAACTGGATAGTACAAATTACAAATGGGCTATATCCAAGACTCGTCTTCACAAACGTATCCTTAGGTCAAGTCAATCAGGTGAGAGTGTACTTCAAAGGTAGTACATGTATATGTTACTGCAGCGGATAATATGATGTTGTTCGCTTTAAACGCATTCAACGGAATTCTACTATTTCAAAGACCGGTCATCTAAGTAAACTTCATTTTTTTATTTTTGTCTCGCTCTTTCGGAGAAAATGCAATGCATAGGAATGGCTTTGTCCGTCCGTCTGTCCATCCGTCCGTCACAAAAACTTAACGCTAGTTGCCTTTTCTTAAGATTTCCTTTTAAAACTTTCAAATTGGATCGGTTATAACAAAAGGGTCGCGATACCGCAAAAATGTGTAGGTCTAGGCAATACTTGACATGGCTATGCCCTTTTTTACTAAGTGTTTGTTACGAAATCTTAACGTTGGCTTTCACGTTGCCATTTCTTAAGATTTCCTCATCAAACTTTCAAATTGCATTGCTTATGACAAATGTCACTTTTGGCAGAGTTATGCCTCTTTTTTACTTCTATTTTGGTCATAACTTTTCCATTTCTGAATGATTTTATCGTCAAACTTTACCAATGTATTGCTTACAACAAAATGGTCGTGATGCTGCTAAGTTTTGTCAGTCAATGTCATTTTTTAAAGAATTATGCCCCTTTTGTACTTAGATTTTAGCTATTACTTTGCAATTTCTTTAGATTTGTTCATCAAACTTTCAAATTGTAATGCTTATGACAAAAGGGTCAATATGCCGCCAGATTTTGTAGGTCAATATCATATTTGACAGAGTTATGCCCCTTTTAGCTTTTAGATTTTTTCATAAAATTATTTGTTATTCTGACAAACTGTAAGAAGGCGACACAAGAACACCCAAATAGTTTACATACCAAATTAATTTTCAGTTGATAGTTGTTATGGAAACAAATGAGTTAACTTATTTTTTAACAGTTTAAATATATTAAAATGATATTCACTTTAGTGGATTTGAATTCCTCCATTTCTGTAACTTCATTTGTATCAATCCCGACCAACATTTTGATTCACTTCTTTCTAATGTTTTATAACAAGTAACTAAAGGCAAGCTGTTACGATGCTAATGATAATCTACGCCTGCTCCTAGACATCTATTCTCAGCAATATAATAATTTCAGTATTTGAAAAGGCTGTAATTAAAATTTTATTAAAATTTTATTAAAATTATTCGTTTTGTGTAAACAGGACTATTATGACAAGTTGATTATAAGCCAAGAGTTTGAACCCGTGGATAGAGGAAGAGAGATAGACTACAGTTTTAATGGAAGAGCATTTGTTGTTGAGACAGATAAATCCTTTGTAATCATAAGCTTCACTTCCTGTCTTGCTCCTAACATAGTTTTGTACAAAGGATTCCGTGCGGTCATCATTGGTGAAGGTAAAGTAAACGGTATTGAAATCCTTTAAAATACACATACAAATTATAACAGTTAACATTGAACTATATTGAAGCTAATTGTAATCAGAGCCATTTGGCTTGTAATGATCTAAGATGACCATCTTTGAACCAACGTGTCGCCTTAAAACTTGTAAATACAGTTTTTTATATCCCCGAAGTGTGGCATATTAGAAACGCACTGTCCGTCCGTCTGTCCGTGTCCGGGTTGTAACTTGGTCAGGCATTGAAGGAATTTGAAATAACTTAGCACAAATGTTCAGAACATCTAGCAGACGTGTCGCGTGCAAGGTCACACTTACAGTTTAAAGTAATGGAATCCTGTGTACATTTTATATGCACACATTCTTGTCCGAACTGTAACTTCATGCATGGAGGTATTTTGATGTTACTTGGCACAAATATTCAGCACACCAAGACGTTGTGTCGCGTACAGGACCCACGTCCCTACCTTAAAGGTCAAGATCACACCTAGAGTTTAAAAGTAATGGAAACCTGTATATATGCACACATTTGTGTCCTGACTGTAATTTTGCCTTGCATTGATTGATATTAAAATAGGTTGGCACAAATGTTCAGCACATCAAGACAATATATTGCGTGCAAGAACCACCTCAAAGGTCAAGGTCACACTTAGAGTTTAAAAGCAATGGAATACTGTTTGCATGGTAACTCTGTCATGCATGGACGGATTTTAAAATTACATGGCACAATTGTGAAGCACATGGAGGGGACACAGACTGTGCGACATCTCTTTCGGTGGCATTTGTTACTTGTGCGGGACAGCTCTTGTTTGTCAAAAGTAAATAATAACTCATCAGAACACCAAAGGGATCCTTTTTAAAAGTTATATTATAAAAGTAGATAAGTGTAGTGGTGAACACTTTTTATTTTATATCAAAACTATATATTGAAGATTACTCACGAATTTATCAATTGACTCATAACACTTGAGCACATGGTTGATTTAAAGATCAACAGACCAAAATTCCCAAATTAAATGAATGGTCATATAAGCTTTAATTGATTACCAAACAAAGAAATGACGTAAAGAAATACAAATATCCATGTATTATGTATATATGAGTATTGCAAATTGACTTCGGACATTGGGACTATGTACTTTTTCGTTAGAAATACTTATCTTTTATAATCTTATTCAAACTAAAATAATTTCGTTATTTTGACACTGTAGTTCTTAATAGAAACACGCAACTTTTAATTTTAGCTCTGAAATAAAACCTACCATGTCCTCAGCATTAATTTGTAACTAAGAAAATACCAAAAGATTTTTAAGGATTCCACTTTCATTTTTTATCTTTCCTTTTGTTTTATTTCAAGAAATACCAGCTTGTCATTCGAAGTCGTCCGATATTTCTTTTGGATACAGGGGAGATGGCATATGTAAGAAACCGGAAATGTTTGTGACGTCCATGTCGATGTTAAATTATCCATTCGAAAGTCAAGAGGAAGAGTGGGAAATAACAGTCGCTACACAACAAACTGTTCAGCTACATATGATAAGTTTTAACGTTGCCTGTTCACGTGGTAAGTTACGCATAACTGTGAAACTTTTTATCCATAAGTTAGTGTCGTATGTATTTAAGAAAACAATATCCAATTGGACTTTAATTTTACCAATTAAAGCTAACGAGTTTATATATATACTGACACCAAAATGAAACTGTGCACTTGTTTAAGAAATAATAGTTTTATCCTTTGTGAAAGAAGTATAGGCAAATTTGGTATCAAAATGTTTGAAAATCTTTTCTTTACACGATGCCTAATTTTGGAATCAAATTCAGGTAATTATTAGTGCATTGTTTTACGCTTGAATGAAGTAGAGGTTAAAAGTAAAAGTTGCAAATCTGTATTGTTTTCTGAAAGCTTACTTAGCTTCAGGTATTTATTAAGAAATATGGAAATCAATCAGTATCTGTTATGTCCTCCTCTTCTACGGATCAAGGCAAGTATTCTCGAACGCATTGACTTGACGTAACGTCCTATAATGTTGTAGGGCACGTCATGTATCTATCCTGACGTGCCGTTGTCACCTTCGGCCTGCCGGATAGTGGAAGATCTCTAACGCTTTTATTTTGACGGTAACGTTGTCGAAGGTTCATGATGGTATTTATGTGGCAGTTAAACTGCCTAGCGACGTCAGAGACGCCGGATGCAAGTTGCAGAAGTGAATGAATGCGTTCATTTTCTTGAACCGTGGCAACTTGTTAATGAGTAAAATTCAAATGTACTGTGATTTAATTATTGAATAGCCAGTAAAGATATCGGTCAGTGACAATATGTACTTGTAAACATGTTGAACGGGTAGCATGTGCAAAAAGTTGCATGATAACCTTCGGTCAGTTTAAAGGACATCCGCGTGCTTAAATATTAGGTAAATTAGTGCAATGTATGGAAGATTATTTTGTTACTCATGATAGTAAAATCTATCTTTTTAAACTTAGTAACGAAAAAGTTACGCTCAATATAAAAGTGCACAGTTTCTTTCTGGTGTCAGTATATAAAAAGCCAACTACAATGTATAGTGTTTCAAATGATTCTTCCGCTTGCTTAAGTTAATACATTGAATAAGGATTTAATAGTGATGTAAACTTGTTAAGTACTTTCCCGTCATCAAGATTTCGTTATATAATGTATGAAAGCATAGCAAACCACTGATGTATGAGAATGGTTAATCAGCATTGACTGGTATAAGACCTGAATCAACACCGAGGTAAAATAAAGAAGAATGTCTGTAAGAATAAACTAATAACTTTTATTTTCATTTTGCTTGTCAGGCGGAACACAGAAAACGTTGAAAAAAATTACATGCCCAAAGAAATAACTATTAAGCTATGTGTATACTTCCCCCATGAAAAGTGTGTATCTGTACTATTTCATAATTTACTGATTTACTATAAACATGGATGATAACATGTGTTAAACGGATCGGTTGCATGTAACATTATGATAACAGAAATAAAGTACCGGGGATAGTATGAACTTTCATTTATCACGTATAACAACAGTAGATAAAATGCATGATACAAACCTAACGTTAGACAACAGTCGTAAAACGGCGTCGTTTTCATATATCCCAACAAGCTACGTTTTACACGTATATAAAAACAAATTGTCGGCTGGGGGATCGGTCAGTTGGTCGGCCTGGTGGTCTTCGTGTCCAATCCATATTCTTGAAGGATTCTGGTGAAATTTGGGTCGCATGTTTATCTTATCAAGAAAATGTACATAAACTCAGAAACATACCCGGACGGCTCAAGGTCACACTTGGTTTTTCGTGTATGCTATATATCTCTTTAACCCATTGAAGGATTATTCAGGATACTTGTGTACAATACCCACCTAAATAACACAATGTGAAGAGCCGCCCACAGACGATCAAGTCAGACTTAGGGGCATTCATTGATTGTGTCTGCTCCATATCTCTTATAACATCAAGTCGACGTACGGAGTTTAATAATCCAAACCTCTACAGCTGATGGACATTGTGACACTTAGGGCTCCAATGTCAGAAGACTAAACGGTCTGAACCCCTTGCAGGAGTTTCTTGAAAGAAAAGTCATTATGGTATATCTTTGAGGCGATCAAAGTTAAGGTCAATATCAGGGAACTATGTCTTCTTAATCGCTTGAAAGATGTGACATGCAGAACATAATTTTCACATTAAGGTCAAGGTCACAATTATTAATCAATATTTCTAAAGATCATACAAAGATTTTTATCAGGCTCTGTTTAAATATATACCATGTCAAAATGATTTACAACGTATATGTTTAAGTTATCTTAATTCAGTGTTAAGACCATAGTTAGGTATCGAAGCCACGTGACTTAATTTTATGTCTTCTTTGGAGCTCCTTGACCACATGCTGGATTTAAAATGAGCATCTCGCAAATGTTATTTAGTGTATTAGAACGAACAAAAAACGTTTGTTAGGGTATCATTTCAAATACATCAATTCACCTGAGAAGTCACGCACCATCACAATTAATAATTTTGAGAACCATTAAAGAATAGGTTGCCATCTAAACACGCACTACTTTTTTCTATGATAAAATTCATAGTGACTGCGAGAAACAATTTCTTGAAAAAACAAAACAGTGAAAAAATGATCATATTTTATTCGTTTAAAATGCAAATGACCCAAAAGCCATATTATCGATAAGTCAGGTGTTCTGATGTCGCTCCTGTAATTTATATATTATATATATATGTATATATACATAAATATATATAAATACATGTACAAATAGAAAATTCATATAGTGTCATTTATTTTCATTTCATTTATATATTATATATGGGCACAGTCATGACAAAATGACAACATTTTTTTTCATCAAGTTCAATCCTTTAAGAACAAAAAATCGAAAAATTATCGCAAAAAATTCATAAATGACGGAAACATGACGTTTTGTATGACATAGGTAATAATGTGAAACGAACGTTATTTTGACGTTGTGGTAATTTTGACGTCGTACGTGTTGTTTGGATCCTTGTTTTTGCAAATTAACCATATTGACTATCCTTGAATGCAAAAGCCCAGTAATGTTGAACATGGATATCCAATAGGATTCGTGTCCATGATGGGTGAGCCTGGTTGCTTTGCAACGGGAACATTCAATAAATATCTTGTGTATTGCTGAAAGGCCCTGACACTTAAACATGTATCAATGAAAATTTTGTTTTTATTATATTTGTATAAAGGTTCATCCTTTTTAAAGATAGGCATTGAACATCATTGAAAAATGGTTATTTTTGCCAGAGCTATGACGTTTTCTATGACATAGGTACTAAATGAAAAACAAACATTATGTTAATGTCCTAGTTATTTTTACGTTCCATCTGTCGTCATAATAAATAAATCCTTTTGCAAATTAACAATATAAGTAATTTTTGAATACAAAATCACAGCATTGCTGAACATGGATATAGAGGAATTTATTCTATAGGATTCGCGTCTATGATGGTTTAGCGTAGTTGCCTATTTGGTTATTTGGTTATTGCTGATAGACCCCTGATAATATCACCTGTATTAAAGGAACATACCCTACATCTAGCCGATTATATTCTCGGAACAAAGAGTATGTGTTCAATTGACGTAAAAGGATAAATAAATACAATTTTAAGAAGAACTTATGACGAACAATGCCTCATTTTACCACAATATATTAATATAGAGGCCTTCTGTAATAAATAGCATCCACCCATTAATTGTACAACAATAGACTATTGAATGGTTAACGGTACTGCAGCATATTTAAAACCGCTGATTGTATCGAAAATGACTGGAATGCATAGATAAAATTTTTAGGTTAAGTTTTAATACTTCCAAAGATTCTATAATATATGTTTTGGATGTTTTATGGTTCGGCATCAGTTATAGGGTATGTCCCTTTAAAGAAAACATGTTTTAACCTTGATTTTTTTATGAAGAAACATCCTTTGAAAAGACAAATATTAAATCGTCAAAAAAGAATATATACAGAGCTATAACGTTTTCTATAACATAAGTACTGAATGAGAAACGAACGATATTTTGACGTCGTAGTAATGTTTACGTCGCAACCGTAATTATGATAAATATTTGTGTATGTTTTAAGCATATTTACTACTTTCGGAAACAAAAACACAGCAATGGTGAACATGAATATAGAAGAAGATATTCAACAGGATTCGCGTCCGTGATGGGTGAACTCGGCTACCTAGCAACGACAACATCCGATAACTGTCTTGTGTATTGCTTAGAACCACCGGCACTAAAACATATATCAACAAAATGTTTTAATTTTGTTTTTATTCTAGTTTTATGACAGACCGTTATTTAAAAAAACAACCATGAAAAACAATCGGAAAATAAGAATCAGGAAAAGAGCTTTGACAATTTATTTGACAAAAATACTTAATAAACTAGATGAGAGTTCAGTAGAACACTTAAGTCGCCCTCTTACGCTTTGTTAGAATAACCAACAAGAAAAACTGTGATACAAAGTATCACAGCGGGCCAACAAACAATAATGCCATGTAATTATTTTGGAAATTGGTGATGGTTGATGTTGAGGCATGTCCAAAAAAGAACTCGAGGAAACCAATTCTGGTTGAACAAGTAAAACCTGACACAATACCACATCTACTGACTGACCACTAGATCTAGTATCAAAACTTATCAAATACTATTTATACAGTATGTCCAAGGTTTCTTAGTCTTGGTATGTCTCAATTTTTTATTACCATTATCCTTATTAATTTGACACGAATGAAGATTTTTATGATTATTTGCCGTAAAATATTCTTAAATGGTTTAAAATCTGAATATGGTGATTAAAACAGCAGAAAAAAGTTAAACAATTGGGTGTAGGTGGGATTCGAGCTCGTGGATTCGTAAAAGTACACTTATACATAAGTGTATGAGCTAGCGTCTCTACCAACTACACCACGGTGACAGACTTCTGATGGTAGGGAAAACATGAGATAAGATAAAATCATATATGTTTCAAAAGTCAGTCGGCTGCACTTCGTTTCTATAGTGTCAAAGGCTGTGTAAGTGGAAAAATCAATCATATTTCCATTTTTCTCAGCGTAGATTGCGCCTGAAACGTAAAAAACGCTTTTCTCTATTTTATCAGCGTAGATTACGCCCTCCATGAAACAAACGAAAACTTAATTACAAACGATAACTCTTGCTTTTCCAAAACAATAGACTGTGTCTACAGTTTTCATCTCAGAAGTACCTCAATTTTCCAAAGAAGAGAGACGCATTCGTATATTCGATCTATTGCTTAAGTCTCCATGCATCTTTTACTCACCACGTATTGAATACAGCAGGCCGGTACTGCGGCCCGCAGTAATTTCTTGACAAAATCTAAGTACAAAAAAGGGCATAATATTTTCAAGTATGACATTGACCTACAAAATATGGCGGCATCGCGACCCTTTTGTCACAAGCAATAACATAGTTTGATAAAGAAATCTTAAGAAATAGCAAAGTCATAGCCAAACTCTGAGTTCAAAAGGGGCATGGCTCCGTCAAATATGAACTTGACCTTCAAAATGTGGCGGCATCACGACCCTTCTGTCATAAGCAATTGATGAAGAAATCTTACGAAATAGCATAGTTATAGCCAACATCTTAGTTCAAAAAGGGGCATAACTCGGTCAAATATGACCTTGACATACAGAATGTGGCGGTATCACGCAATAAAGTAATGCAATTTGAAAGTGAGATGAAGAAATCTTAAGAAATGGCAAGTTACAGCCAACATTAAGTTTTCGTGAAATATTCCAAGTACAGAAAGGGGCATTTCTCATAACATAGCCAACATTAAGATTATGTGACGGACTGATGGACCGACGGACTGGTGGACAAAGCGATCGCTTCATATATGTATCGCCTTTTCTTCGAAAGGGCGACACCAAAAAGTAATTTTGACATCGTAGTAATTGTTAACGGTTATTGTTTTCGAATATTAAAAGAGGGTATCAGTTCATTTTGACATGCGGGGTAGACGTTAAGCCTCAAAAACTTGTCTAAATATTTCCGCCGCTTACGGAGGTACAGGTTCCGGTCGTTCGATAGGCTGGGTCTTTCAGGATGCACATATTCTTTTCATCTCCATGAAAGTTTCCTTCACAGTGACAACATTAGGTTCATCGGCTAAGATCTGGAGTAACTGATACTTCTTTGAAATGGAATAATAAAGTGAGTGAATAATAAACATTGACAGTCTAAATGTTAAAAGATTACATATCGTACATTATTTGTAAGATGGAAACATAACTTAAGTACAATTAGATCTTTTTACCTTATCAAAGAATACGTCTATATTTGCTAACATCTATCACATTACACGTATAGTTTTGCATAATTTCAAGTTAATAATGGTGTTCTTGAATGACAAGTTTTTCACAGGGTATTCAAATAGATACATTCAGCTATTGCAGGGTACCAGTGTGTAGTTAGAACATTGCTTGTTTTACTGATAATGGCTTTGATAGAGCTATTGAATGACATTATCAAAACATACATGATTCATAATAAATGTACTTGAATCATTCAAATGTGAATTAGTACTCGTCTCCTTTTGAAAGATGTGGCGTTGAAATGACTAAAGGTTAAAGCTCGTACACATCCATGACCCGAATTGACCGAGTCTATGACACATATGCATTTTACATAGATTTCTACATTACTCATGTAAAAGGTATTATTTGATAGAAAAAATCTGTTTAACACTTAATTCTAATTCTTCATCCATCGTTTATTATTCACAACATTCGGAATATGACCTCACTCATTTAAGCCTTTTAAGTTTCCGCTTCCTGGTGTTTCCAAAAACTGTGACGTCATTTTATAGCGAATTCCCCGATAACGTCATCAATGTTTTAAACAGGTTAGTCCATGACGGTGCCCATATATAGATGTGCGTAAGTATAATGTGTAACCTTAGTGTTGTTCTGTACTCGAATCCAGAAACTTAAAATGTCAAACTTTCGTTATTCTAAACTTAGATTACTTAATGTTCTTACTCTTAATGCATCAAAATCACAAACAGATGAAGAAGATCGTTCAAGATTTGCAATTGTTGATGCCTCAGAGAAAACATATTGCAACACTGACTTACCACCAGACATAATTTACTCAGAGACATCCACGGTGAAACTGATATTTCAGACGTCAAAACTATTTTCGAAAATGTTAATTAGAAAGGAAGGGTTTCGTCTACGCTTCTCAACCATAAATGATAGAATTGACAGTATTGAGTTCTCTAGAAAATCGACTGCCAAAGGTAAGAGTATTTTTTAAAGAAGATGCAACGGGTTCAAATAATTTGGCCAATAGTAGAGTTGATTTCAATACAGTTTGATAACACTAAAAGTTTTTATGCGTTCTGGAATTTTTTGGTTTATTTTGGCCGTAGGGTTATCTACAAAATAATAAGACTAACATTTAAAATTATCCATAGTTTTGAGTCTTAAGTTCCAATTGATAGTATTTTTCCTACGTTTGAGGTGCTTAATACAGGCAATCTGTAAAAAGTGCTTAAATGGACATATTAACATAAGCGTTTATCTCGAAATATTCTTAAAATTGTTATTTTCATAACTTAAACGGGGGAAAGAAACATATGGATATGTTAATATTTCAACCACATTGATTGGTCGTTAAAAGTAATAAGCGTGTTTAAGGAAGAAAGTGATATTCATAACGATCATCATGATTTTAAGAAAGACACTCTTGACTGTAATGGTGATTATCAGTAATGGTTATTCTCTATTACACATTTTACTTCACTACTTAGTAAATTAATATGTATAACAATTTAAGACCCACATTGAAGATTTGGAAAACCAAATTGTGCAGCCTCGTTAAATAAAGTATTTACGTATTCTTACATTGTAATGTAATTCAATATATTTGGAAATGGCTGTAAATTTTCTCTTAAATTGATAACCTGCCTGTTCTTTGAAGTTTATTCTCGTTCCAATCTTTAAGAAGAGATATATCTTGGTTAACGTATTTCTTACGCGTATTCAAAGTACGCATTGTTGTTAAAGCATTATATATGACCAAAATATATACATGTTAACATGGCCAATAAGCATTCAAATAGTATTGAGTTGTTTGCTTACAGTTTGCTCTCACACATTTGGTAAATGTTACTATGTACTTCGATCGAAAGTCACGTGGGATATGGCAGACGACATATGCAGGCGATGTAACATGGAGATCGTTTCTGTTACGTCACGAGATGAATGGATCTTTGTCAATTCTATATTGAATGAACGTGTTCAATCCGACGGTGCAGTTTTGAATGACGGCCATTACAAGATAACGGCTCATATAGGTTAGTAAAATGATTTCCTCGGATCCTCGTGTGCCCTTCTTATAAGTGTTTCAATGAATTTAATTTTAAGTTTGATTTGAACAATTTACACTACTTTTTACAGATATTTGTCATTTGGAACGTTTTTACTGAAGGGCTGAGCGAAAATCTTTTGTTACTCCTTCTATATTTCATTGAAGTAAAAAATGCTTTACACAAATTCTAGACACCGCAAAATCCAAGCCATTCAAAAAACGCCAACCTTTTCCGCCGCAGATACAAACGTTTAAAGACGTATACGGTATAAACTGCTCTCGGTGACTGCTTCTTAGAGATATGACAATGTGGTATATGTTTTATGGCATGTTTATAGATATTTTGAACAATTATGGTATATTTTGATGATGTAACAGTAACAAATATGCATCTTCACAGTACTCAGTGTTTTAACCTATAAAAACCCCGAAGAACATAAAGTCATACAAGAAAGAGTTTAAGTCTTACAAATAATACATGTAATAAAATGTTCTCATTAGTAGTAAGTTCTTCAACGCGCCACTCAAACACCTTTTTAGTTATGCCATTGCGGGCTTTTCTTTGTAGTATTTAAGTCAACAAATACGTCAAAAGCGCGGTATATAGTTTAGATGAAAAGGTAAAGATGAAACAAACCGTATTATACCCATGGAGTGTGTATAGTAAAGTTGTCAAACTGACACATTATATATTATCATATTGACATCCATATAAATATTAGAGGCGGCAGTGACATTGTCTATAACAGTTACTGTGTTTAGCGGCACAGGGCTATATTGTTCTATAAATTATCTACCTATACGGAGTACATGTAATAGTTTTCATAATATTTCATCATTTTTACATCATCGCAGTGAAGTGTGTGCTCATTATTATGGGACTTAAATGTGTGATTAAACTAGCAAAAACTTCGTTCTCATATTTAGAGAAACTATATAAGTGAGAATGACAATTATGATAACAATGGAAACAATTTTGTAAATAAGCCAGCGAGAAATTTGAATATCTGACAATAATGTTAATATTCCTTTTTCAAAAAAGCTTTTATCTCCTCCAATGACCGTTGCTGATCTTATGACATATTTTGATTATTTCAAGGCTTAAGACGTCAATTAGATGGTGATGGTAAGAGAAAATTCATGTGGAAAAATGGCTCTCCAATGACATACTCTGCTTGGTATGATATTAATTCGAATTCATATACCGGTATCTATTCCATCGCAAAGCGTATATGGTGTTAAATCGCTGGTTCCTTTTTATTCGTTTTTTTTTTTAATTAACTTGATCGCGTTTGTTGATTTCGCGCAATTTAGTAAAACGCAAAATATTGTTCGTTATTCACCTAATCGCGAGAACTTTTGTTTGTCACTGTGCAAATGGTGAAAACGCATGTAAGAGACATAATCGTCGATAATCAGAGCTTTGTACTTACGCTGATATATATAATCTGTACTTAAATGGAGTATTTTCATCAATTAAGGATGGCGCTTTGTCTCATTTAAACATAAGTGTAATCATTTCAAATCTGTGAAAGCAAGACAATATGTAGTTAATTCACTATTTTGATGAAATGTCAAAAAAAACTAGGATGTTCAAGAAGTATTTTGATTTACGTGGCCCGTTCATGCCAGATAAAGCGTAAACTTTTGACGGTAGGTCTTTTTTGCGCAGACAACTTTTATGCTAACAGATAACAGGTATACAATTGTATATGACACATTAATTATGTTCGTTTTGATAAAACGCTTAAATTCGATAAACTCACATTCATCTGCAATGAAGGCACAATATATGTACCCGTTTCAAATAATATAGACGATAAAAAAAACTTGAAAATCCCACATTATTTCATTTCACATAAATACCATTAACGCAAAACTACAATTGCTAAGTTTAAAATCTCTTGCAGGAAAGCAGGATACCCTTATCATCAATCTGACGTTGACTGTGTAGTAGCGGATATGACGTTACATTTAGATAAATCTTGGATCAATACTTTCTGCACACTCGATACTGCGTTCTACTTTGTGTGTCAGTCATTCAAAGAAACAAATTACCAAAAGCACGACCAGGATTGTAAGTTAAGTTTATTCGTATTTGTAACATTGCAAAATACACTGACGTCGCGCATGCTAACCCGGCACAACGTAAAATACACTACCTGTCGGAAAGTGTCAGCTTACATTGTGCTTTTTTAAAAACATAAATGCATAAAGTTATATATGAATTTGTTCATAATAATCACCTGATTCCTGTGGTATAATTTTTGGGTTCAAATTATATAAAAGATGTGACATATGATGCAAAAACCATCGAAATACTTGAAAATAACGTTGCGTAAGATGTAACATAAAACTCTATTTTTCGTTATATTTGTAAATGATATTCAGAAACCACTTGTACTTTTGACCGGGAAAAGACCATATGACGTCCAGGAAATGACATGAAATGACTTCCAAAACGGAAAAAACAATTTTCGAAAAGGCCGTTTAGTAATGCTTGTTTAAGTATTCATCGAAATTGCGTAAGATCTTTAAAATAACGTTCCGAAAACATAAACACGGAGATGGTATGTACCTTAATCTATTTAAATCTAATTTCAAACGGTATGAAATTTAAAATCTGTAATAGTATGTTTGTCGTCTAAGCGTAAACTTAAATTTGTAGAATTTGCCTGTTAACTTGTTATAATATCACTGAAATTGCGTGTGGAGAAAAAATGTCCCGTTTTGTAAAAATGTCCGCCTGAAATCGTACTGCTAATTTTCATAGACTTTAAAATGTACGAAATAGGTAAGATATTGACAAATGAATGAAATGGTATAATAGTGTTTGTTTGAAATTTAAGCATTGTAAATTTGTAGCAAATTACGCATTACAATTGGTATTCAAATTCAAGGATTATCGTTGTGGAGAAAAATGTCCCGCCTGCTCATTTTGACGCTTATAACGTCAACCGTAATATTCGATTTTATATGTTGATTCTTGGTATCAGAAACTCTTTTGATAAAAGCCAGGGTACAAGAAAAACACAGAGAACAGTGGTCAGCTAGTAAAAAGAGGCTCTATAAGACCAGGTGAAAAAAATAATCCGATCCCGCACCTTTTTAAAAAGATGATGAGTACACAACTATTAATTTTACAGTTTCAATTTGACGTTGAAAATCGCGATTTTGACGTTACGTCTTTGTGTCGGGTTAGCATGCGCGACGTCACTGCATTGTACAAATTAAAACCCTTTTTTGATGTATTATTTTGCAATTTACATCGTGAAAATGCATCCAATACATCGTGCATTCATATAACAATTGTGTACGTGAAACATGCTCTCTGTGTGCAGCCGTATATCGTGTAATTGCTTTTGACTTTTACTATCAATATATATACAGAAAAAGCTCATTGAAGTTAAATTATCAAAAAACCATAATTCGTGATAAAAGCAGTGACATAACGTCCAATGTTGTGGGGCATTATTTAACACGACGTCAAACATTGAATTATTGTTATCTTTCTAAATTGCATAAAAAATACTACAATTTAAAAAAGAGGAAAAACTAATTTTGTAAATACAAGGCAAATTCATTACCAGAGTTTTCTGTGTGTGAAATATTTACCGTTTATTACATTAAAATGCAGAACTTACAATGTAGCTTAAACCATAACACACAAAGACATACAACTTAATCTACTGACACAGTAAGTGTTATAACCTTCGAAAAGATAAAACGTTTTAGAATATGATTAATTAAGCATTAAAATACTGATACATATATATGAACAATAATTCGAAAAATATAACGTATGCGTTTCTTCTTGTGACAATTAAGGCAACATTACCGTAATTCGGGGGCTGTGCAACGTCGCATCTTAATAAATTTGACGTTGGGGGACATTTTCGCTAGACAAGCCTTATTTTGTATAAAAGTAACATTTTGTTAGACTGGGCAGACATACGGTATCATTTGAAAGAAGAGAAAAGACGCGTTTTTGATATGATAAAAATGTTTACGATAAATCATCGGCTGAATTTTAATTACAGTTTAATTCGAGTATATTTACACATTTTCTTACATTTTTCTATTTGTGGACATTTTCGCTGCTAAACAATCATAATTGCAATTTATAACGTTTTATTCAGATATATTCCAAAAGTAAAATTATTTTATTAATCTTCATTAAAAACGCATTACCATACATGTTTTTATAATTATATTTGATTTTCTTATTTTTTGCATTCATTTGAACAAAATGAAAATACATATATTCAAAGATGTGACACTATTAGCCTAACAGTTTTATACATGTCAGCTTCAAGGAGTCGTTGAAATTTCAGCGACATTAAACATATCGTATACGCAAAATGAGAAAGTTTGACATCATTCATATTTCGTTTTTAAGTGATAACATGCAGATCAAGTATTTTTGTTACACGTGACTCGCATAAATTAACGTCGTTCTCAGTGTTTTTGGTATCGCTGTAGGAAACAATGAAATTCATGTTACATAGTAATGTACAATAATAACTGTTTTCCTTTATTTTAATTTACAGCTTTACATATTTTTCTTAAATTTTACTACCATGCAGTCGGAATGGATCATATATAAGCAAGAAATTGTAAGAAACCCGCAACATCGGATGTTACGTCTGTGATTTTATTCAAAATCAGTTTATAGACATCACATAGCTTTGAATAAGACAGTGATATTGTCAACCTAGGATAAATACTGTCACACCTAGCGAAGCCGAAAGGGACAGTGTTTCTCCGAAGGTTGCCATATTTTTTTCTGTCCGACTAAAAGCTGTATGCTATTTATTTTTCTAATTATAATGAAAAACGAATTTTTAATGTTATTGTCTGCATTCTTTGTATGTATACATGTATCAACACCTGTAAATGCATGACATATCTTTTCCATAAAAATTACTGAATATTGTGGACAATGATGCTGACAGTAGAACTTGTCGCATGGCTAGCGGTACATTTGAAGCGGTCACGTGATATCTCAGTAGAAAATAGTTAAAGACATACTGCTTTGACGATAGTTTTACATTGATAAGAATATGTGGTATTATAATACAAACTATTCTCTTGTCTGCAAATACTTTATACTATTTTGTATTGACCAAACTCAAACTTCGTGTCAGACAAAACTTATATGAATAATGCTATTTTCAAGATACATTTTCCTTAGAGGCAGTGTCAAATAAATGAACAAACAGCCTAATCTGTAAATGTTACATGTACTTCGCCTCAGTTTACAGTTATTTTTACTATATGCTCTATATAAACATTATGCCAGCTGGCAATTTATCTGACATCCCAATCAAATAAAACTAACCTGTTCTGAATAATATCATCCAAGTGCAACATTTTAAGCTCCAGTAAACTATAGGTTGACCGGCATTTCTTTCCACCATTTCAGGTCAAAGTTACTTTCGAATAATTACTGAAAATGGTCGGAACCATGCAAAATCACTACTGTAAACAAGCAGTCAAGTAATATTTTCTGATATAAAAACGTCAGTAAAATTGTTATTTTCATGCTATTTTAGGTTTTCTCTGCCAATAAATGCCCTTTATCCTATATTTTTCATTCTAGAAAATTAAAATATCCAGCATCAAACACAAGTACTATTTTTCCTATAACTGCTTCCGTACTGTGGTCATCCAAGGGCAAATAACTGTGATCTGATGCCACTGACTATTTGAATAGATTGTTATAGACTGTTACGCTACAAGTACAATAAACGTTGTAAGTTCAAGTGGTATCCGCCTTAAAACGCTTACTGCGCCCCATTTTCGACCGCTAGCTAGCTGAATGAAACATCAACTTATACTTTGATATACCTAAATGTCGTTTTCGATCATCGAAAAATAGAAGCTGACGTTAGAACAAAAAAACTATTTGCTTGAACATGGAGGCTACGCCTCGAAATAACGTTACTATTCTCGCAAACAGTACTCTATCCTATACTTGTTTGTCAATTTGCAAAGAAGGAAGTTAGCATAAAACATATATCTAAATAGAGACAAGCGCTGTGAGCTATTTTAAGGTTTTTATCATCACCCAGAAATTCAAGGTGTTCGAGATTAAGTCATTTCTCTTATGACGAATTGGCTAGGACAATTTTGAAAAAATAAAAGAACGTTGTAATTAAGTCGAAAATATGTAAAAGTAAAAGGATAACAGTACAGAAAGAGAACTTCTGTTTTTACTTGTCTATGTATGATTTGACCTAGGAAACGATTTTGCTGTTTTCATTATCAGAAAGAGATGGATTATCAAAAGGCAAGCATTGTAAAATAAATAACAAACTTTGGAGTATCGTTAATTAAGATTTATTGAATATTATCTTAGTGACTGCAGTCTAGGAAATAGTGAGTGGTAATTTCTTTCTGTCCATATAAACGTAACGTTTTTGTTGTAAATGTCGTCGGCTAGAGACCAACAGTTCGTTATCAGCCGTCACGGTATAGCGTTGTTCTAGCTTCTTTAGTTGTTCTGGAACTCGGTAATCGTTTGCATTCCGCAAGTTGTATATTTCACTGGAGACAAGAGGATATCACAAAGGTAAGGAGTGTTGAACTTTCTCGAGAGCCTCACTCTATTTCTGTGTGCAGTTGTTATATACGGTGTCCCCGTTATCAAAAGTAGGTCTAATGAAGGAACAATTAAGTCTGGCGGTCATTTATTAATTTCAGTTTTTTTAAATTATGTTTACACGCCTGGGTGCTTTTCTGATACAATAGTCTATATGATTTTTCAAAGGCAGATGTGACTGGAAGTAGAAGTGTTGATGCACAGTGGCCTCCACAATCGCTTCGTTGTTCATCGCTTTGTCATGGGTTTGTTATAGGGCGGGTTTTACGCTGAAGGATAAGATAATCTGTTTTCTTTGCGTTTAAAATGACAAACCAGCCATGTGCCATTGAGGAAATTGTTCGAAACGCGGTGTTTAGCTTTTGAGCGACAGGAACTGGATCGTCAGTTTTATCATCTGAAAACAGACCAATGTTTGCTCCAGTGTCAAAGAAGATATCAGTAATGTAGATGAAAAGCGAAGCTGGCAAAATCCTTTTTGAACGCACACGTAAAATTCGATGATCAAAGTGACTGATAAAATAGGTCAAGTAGTGGAACGGACAATTCTGACGAGAGCTCTTTTAAAACTCTATTTTGATACTATTTCGGCCGGCTGCCTTTCCAATGGACAGGTTTGCCAATGCATCCTTTTGTCAAAAGGAGTCACTGTTATGCGGTCTAGTGAGTTATATCATCACCAACATCGTATCAGTATGGTCAGGTGCTCCTGAGTCACCAAGAAGAGTTTGGTCTCGAAAATAGTTATTCAGTAGATTCGCATTGGATACCTCTTCTTCAGCGGTATTATCACCGTCCTGTAGTGGAGGTAGTGCTGATTCTGTCACAGAGCAAATAAAGGACTTTAAGCAGGACCGTCAGGATATTAAGGGCGATGTTTTAGTACGGTTATGTGTGTGTTAAAAGGAAAGTGTGTTCAGATTTGGCTCTTCCTACTTAACTACTTGATTTCCATGCAGTGTAAAATAAGCAAAGACTGCCGTTTTGCTTTTCTATATGCTCTTTTCTATAATGATAACATTGGTAATAATAGAACTAATAGGAGTGCTCATGTTTGCAAACAAAACCCTGTATTGCGCAAACATTATCTACTGATAAGAGATAAATGCGATGGGCAGCGGTCGGTAGTCCGTTTTTGTATAGTTAGTGGTGATTTTTTAATGGCCGTAACTTCTAAAATTAGACGATATTGATACCCACGAACACAAAGTGTAAGGAAGGGGGGTATACTGGATTCAGTTTGTCTACCCGTCCGTCCGTCAGTCCGTCTGTCTGTAGACTGAATCTTGTGGACACTAATTCTCCAAAACCCCTGGTCCGAATTTTATAATACTTATCAGAAGTTATAAGTACATTGCCTAGTTGTGCATGGTCTGTGTTTCGGGTCACTACGTCAAAGGTCAAAGTCACAGGGGCTCGAGATAGTTTGTACGCTTAATCTAAAAAAAAACCCATGTCAGAATTTAATGATACCTCACAGTAGTGATAAGTACTATGCCTAGTTGTACTTGGTCTATGTTTAGGGGTCACTAGGTTAAAGATCACAGGGGCTCGAGATAGTAAAATCTTGAGCACTTTTAATCTCAAAAACCACTGGTCAGAATTTAATTATACTTCACAGTAGCCTTAGGTTTTGCAGGTCCATTAATTAAAGCGTGAAATAATACATAAATTTTATATACTGTGTCAGGGGAGTGTTCGGGGGTATTCATTACCTTTAGTGTTAGTTTTAGTTTAGAATGTTTTATAACAATGGAAAGCTAATAAAATATACACTCTATTCATTATTTTCAATTTTTGTTAAAATTCTAAATCAAAAATTTGTGAGCACTGTTTTCATTAATAGTAATAGCAGCAACAAGCCGTTATGAAAAATCGAGTGACATCAAAAACGATTTTGTTTTCTTTAATGTGAAACTATGAATATTAAGAGCAATTTTAAAAACTCCTTCAGAAAGCAGATTCAAAAATTTCTTTCCGATACACAAGCTTTGTAAACACAACTTTTATTGCCCACCAGCTATCTAATCAAAATTGCCGTGTGACGTCACGGCGATCATTTCTATAATATGAAGTAGAGGAATATCAATTTCAGTTTATTCACAAATTTTGATTTGAAATTTCATTCTTGAAATAAAATTGTTTATCATTACTGCTGCATGTACATCTGCTTATGTTGGCTATCCCTATGCTACTGTGCAAGCACTGCCATTAAAGTCCCAAAAGCACTGTTACAAGTAGCTCTTCTTTTACCAAGAAAGACGTCTGACCGGCAGAATGGCCCTTTTTATACAATAAACATTCCTTGCTTTTTAAATCGACAAACTCATGGTAGAAATACAGCACAGTATTTTTGTAATCATATAGTAAGAAATTAGAAAGGCTATCTGGCAACTATTGTTCATGAGGAGTCGACTTGAAACTGAAATACGGTATAATCAACATTTTCTTTTAGTAAACAGACAATGTTCTATCATTATCCTATCAGCACATTTACTTTTTTATATCAGTAAATTCAAAGTGACTTTGGGACTTCATACTTCATACATCATATTATGCTGCTTGATATTTTAAGAATATAAACTATTTGAGCATTTAGTTCAGTGGTTTAAACGTTAAAAATTATGTACACAATGTAAAGAAAATATTATCTTTATAAACATTATGTATCCATTGTGTTCTCATTTTATTTTTCTACATATTTTAAAATAAAAGATATATATATTTATTATGAGTTGTTTTAATATTTACAATAGGAAACACTAGTTTTATCAGTTGCATTTATTAACAGCCGACAATGCTAACCGGAACTTTTGATATTGGTTGTGACGGGTCAAAAATGAGTACAGTTCACAAAGTGACTCCTGTACTTCAACATAAGTAATTGGTGATTCGAAGCTAGGCGTATCCTTATGTTTTCGCATGAAGCTGTATTATTTACAATCCTTAAAAGGATTTTTTTCTTCAATGTTCATAGAAAAACCGAAATACTCATTTTGTTAAATTCATATATTTTTATGATATTTTGTCATGTTAGAATCGAAATAAAATCATTTTAACTCAGATAATTGTTTGTTGTTTATATTTTTAGTTATAAATTGGGCATTAGAACTCAAAATCGTTGTTTATTCGAAAATGAACAAGTTAGTGCGGATTTTATGTCTTAAATCATTGTACTTTAAATGGTTTTATTTTATTATACTTCTCATTCGAAAATGAATCATTTAAAATGCGATAATAATCACCAGCAGTAGCCTTATTGCATGTATATGAATTAGTTATTACATATTCTAGATATTGGATATAAATTTTAAATTTGATTGAAACAGATGGGTTTTTTTTCAGTGTGTATGTGTCAAAATGGATGGATGCAGAATTCACTGAGTTGCTATTATTTCAGTGACGAGTTGAAAGACTGGCACAATGCGTCCGTAAGTATCTATACGTATTGCTGTATTTAATGTTGGAAAATCATGCTGTGATACATTTGTAATAAAATAATATATTCCAAATTATTTTTGCTATATCTACTTTCCAAATATTTTTTGTATTGCAACCTTTTATTTGTATTTAAGTGTTGGTTGAGGGAATACTATCCCTTTTTATGAAATGAATGTCACCAGTTTAAGGGGAATCACTGGTGAGGTTTTCAATTGTTTTCACTTCCGGAAATTTACATCTGCTATATTTCAAAAATTATGATTTAACTAGAAAAAAAAACAATTATGCAGTGGTAATCTGATGCACTATAGGAATATTTAAGTGAAAAAAATGAACATTTTGAGAAAAAATATTTTGACTTCAAGTGACATTATGCGCATCTTACTGCACATAGTGTATTTTTGGTGACAGTTTTGTAAAGGCAATTTTGGTTGCTGTTCATTTAAATATGTTAAATTAATGATTATGCCGCATTAGTATTTGAAGTTGGTGCTTTAGATATAAAAAAATCGGACTGATAAAATGATAGTTGATTGTGTCGTTGTTGTGTTGGTGCGGAAGGAGCAACTCCTGTATGCTGTTGTTCTTTTCTTAAATTGACTCTCCCAGTCAAATAAGAAAATCAAAATTTGGAAAGTTATTATTTCATACTGGTGCGTGAAGAGTTTGGTGTTTGGGTTAAGCTATTTTTCCTCTACCTTTTGTACACCACCATATTCAGCTGGATTTTTCTTGAAAAAATGCCGTCCTTTAACATTTTGTGACTAAATGCAAATGTTGCAATATGCCAAAATGGGGGTAGGGGTACAAAAATAGTCATTTCTTATAAATAGTTTAAGAGAATTACTTGATTTAAACTTTTGTTTAAGAATTGTAAGGATATTAAAAAAACAATATTATTGTTCTTTGTTAAGACCTTTGTTGGCATGTATAAAAGCTCGTCGAAAAATCTTCCTATATGCACTTTGAATTATAATTTTAAAATTTCCGTATTTATAATTATACGGACTGCCGTATTTTATTAGTATACTTGCTAATAATATTAAGATACATTTGCGTAAGAAGCCGCCTTATTTCAGTTGTTGCGTTCGCCTCAGGACCGAAATATTCCTGGTTCGATTCCAATCGGTACAACCTTAGGCAAGACGTTACATATCCTCTTTTTCTAAGTCTGGTTCCTGGTCGTTCTGGCTTGCTTAAGGTTACGCTTAATAATGGCGGCGCCCAGTGGATGCTCTAAAGTATACTGTTTATGTAGTGAAAATGATAAAAATATTGATCATAAACAAAACGAATATGTTAATTTTAAAAAGTTTTTGACAGAGTCTTAAGAATCCAAAGGTTTTTTGAATGCTCAATCTGTGAACGTTGTAAACGTTGAAAATGTTGAACCAGTAAGTGAGCTACATTTCGGTCAGGTTAATTCAAGAATACATTTCGGACATGACACGTTTTTGGGTAACAAAAACCAAAAGAAGAATAAAAAAAGAATAAAATGTCACCGACGGTATTGGTACCTCACCCGTAGAATTTTGACTCCAGTGACAAACCCACTGGGTCACGGAGAATGATCTATTATTCAATGCTTAAATAAGTCATAAAAATCAATTACTATACATGTATGTAAAACACCTGTTGACATAATTAGTATACATAATAAATATCCGAAATGTCAACGAATATGTACCACGTCCGAAAACACGGCTATTTTTCCTGTTGTTTATTTCTCACTATATTTTATTGGTCAATCAAATATTAATAGCAACTGACATTGGGTGTGTATTGACTAATCACATACTGCAATGTTTTTAATGATCAACCCATATATAAAACACTCTATTTACTCAATTTACAAAATTGACAGTGTGGGTGCCGTCATAAGTGAGCTTTGTCTGACCCGTACCGTATGGATAGTGGCAGGAAACACCAGACTAGTTTTCTTATATTGAGTCCCGTATACCCCCGTATATATACCAATATTCTTCCTTCCCAGTGTTTATAACTTTGGCGTCAGTTACATAGCTTAGTAATGTGGTAATGTTGTGAGATTGCGGTATAATATTAAATTTATATTAAACATATTTATTCGCCAATTTTTACAAAACATATGTAAACACAAATCATTGTGCAATACAAAAAGGGAGTGTATAGAACCGAAGCAAACTGTTTGTTCAAAGGTTTGATGCACTACATACGAAATCGCGGTACATGCGTTGTGACAGAAGTGAATTATTTCGATTAGTTGGCTTCAGTAAACAACGAAGTCTTAAACATTTAATAAGTTGAATGCAGAATCTTGAAAATGATGACAAAATGAACAAAGATAACAGATGAAGCCTTTATTTAATTTGCAAATTCCCTATTTACTCAATTAGGAGTTTTTTAAAAGGAAAACGACATTGAATAGGGTGGTTTACAGAGAGTTAGAAACACAGGACTAGATAAATATGAAAATCAATATTCCATACACAATAATAAAGTTTCATGGTATACACTAAATACGACCGGTATAACTACTCTGATATCGAAAAAAAGACATATTTTATGTTTGTGAAAAGATATGCTCATTTACATTATACATAACATTTATTGTCGTTTGCAGCTGCATTGTCAAAGACTTCAATCACAATTGGTAGAAATCAATGACCCTGACGAGAACACATTTTTATATTCGCGAATCGACAAATTACAAAGTAGGTATATTTGTTACATGTACTGTGTTGTGCCGTAAGAATAAAAATAAGTTGAAATTGTTAATGAATGATTTAATTTCTGTGACAAAATCATACTTAATTCTAGCTGTAAGTATGGTTAAGATATAATTAGTGGCTAGACATTTGATAACAACAATTGTTTTAAAATAATTAATACCTTTAACATGTACCGTGATGAGCACAATCACCATTTTCATGAGCAAACTTTAAAATAATATTTCGGTAAATTACGCGGGAAAGTTTTTTCATATAAAGAAAGTATACATTTAAATTATGAGTTTTATTATTGCTACTATTTTTCTATCAGGTTTTATAATGTAGTTTGATAGAGCCAATGGTTTTTAAATCATATACGCTGAAGCAACCTTGGGTTAAGTATGTATTTCAGACTACTTGTAGTGGAAACAGGACAGAAACTTTGTAAAAAGAGAGTAATTTTCTTAAAATAGGTTGTCTTCTAAATATTTCTAGGAGTTCACTGGATAGATCTTACAAAGTTAGAAGATAAGCAGCAGTTGTTTTGGAGAACATCTGGTAATCCACTAGTGTTTAGTGACATTTCCGAGGGATTTGAAAATGATCATCTTTTTTCGCAAAAGGACTGTGTAAGGATCAACGGTCCTCCTCCGAAATGGATGATCGAATCCTGTGAGTTGGTGTCTCATTTTGTATGCGAGGATAAACTACGTACGTAAATTTCTATTTATTAGACAAAAAAACATAATGACATAATCGAGTTTCAAGAACAATTAATTTAATGTACGAATTTCTGGTATACAATGGTTCAGCTGCTCTACCTTTTTGAAAAAAACTAGCTTGAAATGATTAAGAAATGCATTTATCATTTATTCATAATTCTAGATAATGTAATATTAAAAAGGTAATAATCAAACTTCATTAATTCGTAACTAATTCAGAAGTGAAAACCTGTAATTATGTTCCTGACCCAACAGGAGGGCATATCGAAATTGCACCGTTTGTAAGTCCGTCAGTCTGCCTGTCCGTTTGTTCGTGTCTGGGCTTTAACTTGTCATGCGTGAAGGTAATTTCATGTTACATGGCACACATGTTCAGCACATAGAGACGACATTTCTAACTAAATCCTATAAATAAGCACACATTCATGTCCGGATTGTAACTCTGTCAAATAATGAATGCTCTTTTAAATAAATTTATTCAACACATCAATATGTCGTATCGCATGCAACACCAATGACCTACCTCAAAAGTCAAGGTCACGCTGATAGTTTAAAGGTACTAAAACCCTGTATACAGCCAAATTGTTACTGCATTGAAATATCCTAAAATAATTTGGCACAAATATAAAACACTGTATTAAGCCAAATTGTTACTGCATTGAAAGATCCGAAAATAATTTGGCACAAATGTTCAGCACACCAAGATCATGTGTCGCGTAAAAGACCTATGGCCCAACGTTAAAGGCTGGGATCGCACTTATAGTTTAAAGGTAATCGAATCTTGTCTACACAGTAACTGTGTCATCATTTCCTTGAATGTCAAGCCCAAATTTAAAGGTCAGAGGTTTTAGAATCCATGTATATATGTATCTGTTCATGTTTAGATTGTAACTCTGTTATATACGAAGGATTTTGAAATGAACTGACACATATGTTTAAGACATAGACATTAAGTGGTATGTGCAAGTACCGGGTCCACATATTTAAGGTCAATGTCATAGACTGTGAGTCCATACTTTGGGGACATTTGTCACTAATGAGGGACAGCTTCAAATACTGAAATTCCAGCCATATTTTCTGGTACATGTATATTTATATTTTCATGTTCATTGTAATATACTCCAACAAATGTGAGACAGAAGTATACACAAACATACATTACATAGAAACTGTGTATCCAAATCATAGCTTTATATTGCAAAATTAGGTTACATGTGCAATGCAAAATTTAGTTTGCATTATATACATTTGAACACTATGAATGCTCTGAATCTTTTCAGCAATCATTGAAGATCTTTGTGCTGAAACTATCTTGAAAACTCCAACCTTAAGGCATACGTTTGATGGAAAAGTCTGCACACATTGGAACAATCTTACAGCAAAGAATGAATATGATTTCAGAACCAGATTTCCGACAGGCTCGATTCCTTTTAACAATTCCAATAAGTGTACAGACGTCTCAAACTCGGGAGTATTATTGTGCTATGCTGGGTTTGAGACCTGGGATCCATGTTTTATAAGAGGTAAGTATATACCAGAACCCGCATAGGGTTAGGTTACTGTTGACGATACGTAGCTAGTATCGTTAAATACGTGTGTGCAGCTTGAACTTTCTCTAACATACATTCACATTTAGCAGCGTAATTTGATATAGGGATAATCGAAATTAATTGTAACTGAACTTCAGACTATAACAAGATGAGTTTAAAAAGTTAGGAATATCTGTTTTGGCCTCCTGAATTTGATTAACCTGTTGTAGAAAGATTTTTAAGCAGTTAGGAATTCTGGCACACCATGCGTACTTCGATCAACATACTGTATGGCTCTAGTGGACATCGAATGAATATTTTATTTGTTAAAAGTCATATAAGGAACGACAATACACAAAATGTAAAACAGGACATATAGTCCGTAAACGCCCTAATAGTACCAAATATGACAAGTAGTCTGTAAGGCAAACACATAGTAAGGTAATAATATATTAAAGCCGAGGTTATCGTCTTTGAACTGTCAGTTACCCAAACTATTGGTGAGTGGGGGTTCAAGAAATACATTCAAATATTAAGAACGTAATTCCTGTCTTTTTACCTTTGACAGAAGAAGTATGTTTGCTAAATGTAGGATAAATATAAGCCTCGGTCACTAAAAATACTTAATACTATTAAAGGTAATAATACCAGTATGACCCCACTAGGAAACTTGGGATATTTTGAAAGATGTAGAATTAGAAATAGAAAAACAACTTTAAACATTCTCAATAAACTCCATTGTTTTGATTAGAACTATAAGTTGTAAAGTTCTACAATCATATGGTAATAAAGTTGAGACAAATGATTTCGCCTGGATGAAAAAAAACAGTAAAATATTTGCTTTTAAGAAGAGTTTAAAAAAATAACAATATTGTCCTGCTTTATAAATATAGGGCTCAAAAAAGCTTTTAAGTCTCAATTATGCAAATACTGTAAATGTTTGAATAAAGCCAATGTTGACAAATATATAAAATTGTTATTAATCGTTTTGTTTTTTATCCAGGTTTTCAATTTTGAAAATCCTGGTTATTAGATTGGGGTATGGCGGGCGGATGGGCGGATGGGCGGATGGGCGGATGGGCGGGCGTCAAACGAAATTGTGTCCGCTCTGTCCCAACTCTTTCAACCCTTTGAAGAATTTTGATGAAACTCAGACAAATGTTTCCCATCAAGATGACGTGCGAACGCATGTTCCGCATGGCTGGCTCCAAGGTCAAGGTCACAGTGACATTAACTTGAAAATCCTGTCCGCTCTGTAACTCTTCAACCCTTTGAAGAATTTTGATGAAACTTCAGACAAATGTTTACCACTCAAGATGACGTGCAGAACGCATGTTCCGCATGGCTGGCTCCAAGGTCAAGGTCACAGGACTAACATTGAAAATCCTGTTTACATGATTTTAACTTGATTTGGCAGTCAAAGGTCATATCATCTTTGGGGTAATTTTAAAAGATATGATTATTATTTCATGTCTACTTTGTAACTTGTTTTTTTTTATAAATGTATTATTAAATTCTAATTTTACAGGCGCTGTTGAAAATCTGGTTTGGCGGCATTGCCGCTTTTGTTATCCCTTGAAACTAAATACAAATAATCGTTTGAAAGTAATTATGACATTTTTTATATCATGTAAACAATTTAGTTTTATCAAATTTGTAAAAGGGATATCAAAACATTAGCCGACACCTTTTTCTGAAGCTAGATCATTCTAGGCAGACATCATGAATATAAACGGAACTGTATTAAACTGAAACAAATACAATTTTGTATATATATATGCCAATATGCTGTTTTTAGAAATATCTCGGAGTCATTAGTATGTACGTTATAAAACTTTAATATTCTGTGTCTTTGAAAAGGACAGCATGTTTTCAGGCAGAGGAGAAAACCCATACTACATGTAAATGCATCAAATGGCCTAAATGTACAAATTCTATAAATATCTATCCTTTTGATGATAACGTCATCCGAAGAATAATAAAAAATGTATAACTTCGAACGAAATTTAAATGTGTCATTCGTTTGTAGGTAGGCCAGTGTTGTTTTATTTTTTTTTAATTCATTTTTTTCCATTCCAAATCAATACACAACAATAATCAACATTTTATACACAATACATGGAAAGATGTACAGATATAATTTATGGTTCCAGTTGTAACAGACTGGTGTAATGTGTTTAGCTTTTGGAAGTTTGAATTTACAATAAAAAAAGGTAAAAAGCAGAAACGAAAAAATGAAAGCGTTAACAAAACTAAGAAAGTGTTACAAAGTGAGAGCCATTTGGCAAGATATTCAATGTTTTACCTAGTCTATGTATTTGTTTTAACGAGGTCTTTCTCTCTACATGGTTTCCGACAGACCATTTCATAGGTGTATCTGGTTCCATTTATTGTTGTAAACAGTCAGCTTATCCTTTAAGAATTCTATATGTTTTTCTACCTCCTTTCTTTCCTAAAGGCAACTTGAAAATATTTCAAAATTAGGAATTGCTTTATTTAGCTTATAAATTATTATTTGAATATAAAAAAATTGCTAAGATAATTATCAAGTTACATGTAATAATGGACCGTTTTTGAACATTTTGATTATTCTTACATCCAAAGCTTATACTTTGGAATGTTACATGTATTTGCACCTCTAAATTGTGTTTCAAAAGAAAGTTTTTGAGTTTTGATCAGAAATGTTGTATGTAGGAGCATTCCCAGAATAAATGTTGAATTGTTTCAACATGTATACAGCAAAAGTCTCAAAGACTTGATTGGACTAATTTTTATTTATAAAGAAACTTGTTCGTCGGAATAATTTTCATGACCTTTTTGTATTGAAAATTTCTAAGTTATGTTCCTATTGTACTTTCAAATGGTGTAAGATATAATATTTTTAAGTTTAAATTTATTTTCAACAATGGTTTGCCATTGTTCTTTAGCCTTTATATTTATTATGTCTTGATTTTTCGATATATTTATTACATAAGAACTTATTAGGTCTTTTTAGTTTCATTAATGTATGAATGAGTGTTGTGGACTCGTTTTGGGGAGGCTGCGTTTTTGGTACGTGGCATTCCCTGTTTGATATTATTTTTGTTTCTATTGCATTTTGTCCAACGGACTCAATTTAGTCTTTCCAGTGTTGTGGAATACTTGCTATTAAGGAGTAAAATTGTAGATAATACTTATTTTCATTGTCGTAAATATATTGAATTAATCGAAAAGGTGTATTACGTGTTTTACTCCTTTATCATACATGTACCATATTTTGAGAAACAACGTTTTTCCGGTTGTCTAAATCAACGAATTGTTCCATATCATTTCTTTCGATATATTCATTGGCTTTTTTACAAAATTGATTATTGCCCAAATAGAGACAATTTTTAATTTTCTTACTACTACCTTGTCGGGAAAAGTTGCATTAAAAAACAAGGCTGTCTTTCATCTTTCTGTCAGATTATTTCCATGTTCCTTTTTTGCAAATATTAATAATTCGTTTTACCCAGCTTGCTTTGATAGCATTGCCGAATGCATTGATGTCAATCATTTTAAGGCTTCCTTCCTTATAATCCCACCTATTTACAGCTGGGTAGATTGAGGAACGTGTGGTTTCAATGTCTTTGCCCAAGGACACGATTCGTGCTTCGGCTGGGACTCGAATCCGGGCCCTCCGAGGGGACTATCGAGGCCCACAAAACATGCGTATGTTTTTATGACTGTTAGTTTTCCTAGAAGGCTAAGTTTATGTTTACTCCATCTATTAAGACGTGCATATAGTTCATCAAATTTGTTACTGTAGTTCAAAGTTAGTCGCTTCTTTTTAACATTAGTGAAAGTAATTACCAAAGTAGAAGCTTGGTGTGACGTGCAATTAAACGACTTCATTTTACAAAATATTTTATCTGTATACCTTAAGGAACCTGCTCTTAACACAATACAATTTTTGACATTTACATGTAAGTGTAGACCTGAGGTGAGACCAAATTTATCAAGTAAGTTGATGAGAGAAGAAAGTGACTTATTTGACCCATCAGTCACGAACGTTGCGTCATCGGCAAACAGTGCACTTTTAACTTCTTTATCTGTAAATATTACACCTCTAATATCTTTTTCATTTATGACAGCTAGCGATAAAATTTCAATAGCTATTATAAAGCGATAGGGTGAAAGTGTACAACCTTGTCGAACACCTCTTTCAATGTTAAAAAAGTCGGAAAGATAACCATTTTTATGGATACAACCTTTTATATCGTGATATAGTGTTTCAATCCACTTTTTGAATGATTCACCGAAATTAAAAGATTTGAAAAGAAATCTATGGTCAAGGATATCAAAAGCCTTTTCAAAGTCTGCGAAGAATAACAGTCCAGAAATATTGTTATCGTTTAAGTGGTTAAGAACATCATATTTTGTTCTTATGTTTTTACCAATATATCTACGCTTGATGAATCCAGTGTGTGAGTCATTGATAATACTTGGAATTACTGTTTGCATTCTATTAGCTATTGCTTTTGCAGCTATCTTATAGTCAATGTTTAAAAGCGATATCGGTCTCCAGTTAGTACGAAGTGACAACTCTTTATCTTTTTTTGGGTATAAGGTTTGTGATACATTGTTTCTGTAATTCAGTTATTAATAATTTTCCGCTTGTGTAGGAATAGGTTATTGAGCTTATATATATGGTATAAAGCACTACTATGGAGGCAAGAGGCAATGAGAGAATCCAGAGAATCAGATGAAACATTTGAATACTTACCAGAAGATATGATAGAGAAAAAAAGAATAAAGAAATTAGATAGATACATTATGACAAGGAAAAAACCACTGTATAATATGTATGAAAATAGTGTCTATACCTTCATTTTGCCCATTCCCCAGGAAATAATGAACAATTTTAGTTGCGTACAAACTTGCTATTTACAAACTTTATATCAGATAGTGAAACATTGTATATTTTCCCAAATCGCATTATCCCGTTTGCAAGATAAACAATGGTATACAATATATTGGATGAACTTTACACCACGTTAAGATTATTGCCAATTAGCCGTTTTTCTGGAGAATTGCTCATAAACGCTAATTATTATGTTCATAAATTATATACTATCTTCAAAGGAATATAACAAAATAAAGTGCGGTAGAGTTACTTTCTAATCCCATGTAGGGATCTAATTGTCTTTTGTTCAAAGACCAATGATCACTTTTGATGTTAGCGCTTAAATTATTAAAACTCCATTTTACTTTACTTTCTTTACTTACAAAATTACACTGTATATAAAATAACAAGTGTGGCAAAGCATTTTTTTCACACTTAGCAGAGTTCGTTAATCTATGTTCAATCTATGTGTAGCTTAAAGACCCCTGCTCACTTTGGATGCAAACACTTAAATTATCCACAAAAAAATCATGCCTATTTACACAATTGCATTATTATAATATAAAAGATAAAAATTGTGACAAGGCATTGTTTTACCCTACTTAGCAAAGATCGTAAATCAATGTTCAATGTATATTGTTGTTTATGTTATAAACATAGTTTATACAAACACGGAAGAGTATCCTTCTTCTCGCAGTGATTCATACAGACATGCGCCGTAAATGAACCGTAGGTCGGGGTCACGCGTCCTCCAGATTCAGTTTCATTAGAAGCGGTACGCTTATCAACTTATCAACAAAGCGCTGGAGTTAGTCGGAGATCACACATCTCCATTACCTTATAACCGCCATCCTTCCCCGCCACCTTTCCTTGTTGAGCAATGCCTAACTGGTTTACTCGAGTTGGTCTGTACCTTTCCATTTGACAGGGCATTCGGCTACCTAATAGCAGCCTTGTCCCCAAGAAAGGCGAGAGAAGACTGGCTCGGTTACACCAGACTTGATATGTGTATTACTCAAATTATGTCACTTGTAATCATTTAGTATAGTGATTGTTTCTATGAAAACATGTTTGATAACACATTCAAGTCACGGTGTATCAAGCCAGTTGTTTGCCAAAAATAAATTACTTAGACTTTCGCTGGTGTTTTGTCAGTTACTTTGTAGTATGCAGTTTGAGTATATACTACTATGTTACTTAAAGTTTTCCGATGATAGCGCTTAAGTTACCAAATTCTTTCCTACCTACGAAACCTGCCATATAAAAACATTTTCTGCAAATATACAAAAATCGGTGAAAGAAAATATTGATTGGAAAAAAGTATTTATATTACCTATTCAATGTACAATATATACTAAAATAAGGTAATTTGTCAAATACAAATATAAAATGAGAATTATTCCAAATAATGTTTTCTTGTTTAAATGTAAGATAGTTCCGAGTAATATTTGTGACTTTTGTTCTGTGGCTCCAGAAACCGTCCAACACTTGTTTTTGGAGTGTGAAATGATCCAACAGTTTTGGATGGAAATACGGAAATACTTAACAATTAAATGATATCAAAGTGCTCCATTGACATTAGAAACTATCTATTTTTGTTTATTAGAGCACGAATTAGAAAGGGAGGAAATAAATATCGCTAATTTCATTATTATTCTAGCAAAGTATTTTATATCTAAACACAAATGCAACAAAACTTTACCTTCCATTGAAATGTTTGTTAAAGTGACATTATGCGCATCTTACTGCACATAGTGTATTTTTGGTGACAATTTTATAAATGCAATTTTTGGTTGCTGTGCATTTAAATGTGTTAAATTAATGATTATGCCGCATTAGTATTTGAAATTGGTGCTTTAGATATAAAAAAATCGGACTGATAAAATGATAGTTGATTGTGTCGTTGTTGATGTTGGTAGAGATTTCAGCAGTGGAAGGGAAGCAACTCCTGCATGCAGTTGTTCTTTTCTTAATTTGACTCTCCCAGTCAAATAAGAAAATCAATATTTGGAAAGTTATTTTTTCATACTGGTAGCGGGAAGAGTTTGGTGTATTGGGTTAAAAGCTATTATTTCCTCTACGCTTTTGTACACACACCATTTTCAGCTGGATTGTTACTTGAAAAAAATGCGCATAATGTCACTTTAATTATTTGAACAGTAAAATAGAATTAGGACATGTACATGAAATAGCAACGATGAGAAAATAGATTGACATATTTAACCAAAAATGGAGGGAGTTTATGTCATAATACACGCTAGATAGATAAATAAAATATATTTAGTACTATTCTTAAAATTAGAATTTTTCGTACCTTTGAGCTTTTTTAGCCTCTCTCTTTCATTTCATATATATTTTTCTTTCTATTTTCTCTTTATATTTTTCAATTATAAAACAATCATTGAAGTATGTGAACTTACATTTTGGGTTTAAAATGGTAAAAGGTAACCATGGATTATTTGTATGCTGAGTATTAGACAAGAATTGTAAACAAATTATTTGAATGTATTTGTACTGAAAGGAAAGAAAAATGGTGAAAAGCGAGAAACAACTTGGGTTATTTCAAGCTAGTAAAAGTAAACCCTTGCATGGTAATAAAATCACGAAAAAAATAACTCGTTTTACAGCTCGACAGCACGCAGATCTGAAAAGTGAGCAGTTGTGATCGCCAGGTGTCCGTCGTCCTTTTATCGTCCGTCCATACTTAATCTTGTGTATGTAATTTTACTGGATCTAGGTCGCGTTTGAATATTAGGTATTTTGAGAACAAACTAGTTCACGAGGAGGTTAAATCATAGAAAATACTATTGTATACCATGGCGGTCACATTTACAACAAAATCATCATGAAAATTAGTCAGAATGTATGTGTGTCTCAATAGTTTCTAAGTCTAGCTGAAAATACTCGAGAGGCTACATTTAATATACAATTTCATGACAACGGGTGAGAATGTTTCTCCACATGATTTCTAAGGCAAGTTTGTACCTGGATTTCTTAGGGTTGAAAGCTATGTCACTAGAAAAAATCAAATTTAAAAATTGTTGACAGTCAGTTGTCACGAAATTTGGAAATAATTATTTTCTTGGTCATTTTAAGGTCAAATCATAGAAACATGTCTTTGTATGCAATAGATGTTTCATTTTTAGCTCACCTGAGCACAAAGCGCTCAATATTAGTTATTGTGAGCGCATGGTGTCAGTCGTCTCTATTTTTGTTGTCTGTCTGTTGACACTTAA
>JAFMSR010000004.1:39045560-39075560 GCA_022818135.1 Saxidomus purpurata | reverse complement strand
TGGAAAGAGGGCGTATCAGTCAGACACCTATGCTGGTGGAAATGCTGAAAGAGCTGTAGATGGGAATACGGGGCAAAATTATTATTCTGCAACATGCACTCACACAGCAAGCGGTAAAAACGCGTTCTGGGAGGTCGACTTAAGTCAAACATACTTTATCGAACAGGTGAAAATTTACAATCGACAAGACTGTTGTGGTGAGTAGTTGCAAAAATGTAATATAGCATTTTGTGCCAGTCCATTAAAGAAAATTGCCATCAGAGCTAAAAAGAATTCGCTTCAAACGACATCTCTTCTTTATCCACTTTGTCAATTGCAACCAAACTTCAAACGGCTGATTCTGGGGTAACTCCCTTTCAAATTTATCTTACATGTAAGATCCCTGAGTCCGGCATCCCGCACAGCGCCACAGCTGCAATTTTAATTTGCTTTAATGTTTAAGATATGTGCATATTTACTATCACAGAAAGACATTATACTACGCATTTATTTTGTTTTTCTGTTAAGTTCAAACCAGAGTACTTACACCATGGACCATATCTTTCAGGTGATTTTATTACTTTCACAAACATGCAAACCCATCTATAACGGATACAAACGGGATATCCTTAAAGGGTATTCAGAAGTACACTACAATTCATAATTTCTCCTCTTTTCTTGGGGCAATATAATCATTGAATCGTCCACAATCGGACGTCTTACCCTAGTCCACACTGTTATGTGACGCTATTGCGTGTTCCTTATTGTCAGTCGAATTCTCAAGTGTGCGTGAATACGTTATGGTTCAAACTGTTATACAGATATTATAAAGATAAAATAATATTATATCACCACCGAAGTTAAAATGAGTTACAGTTGTGTGAACGAAATACCAAGGCAATGAGTCAAGGGCTCTTTTTAAGTCTATAAAAATGGCAGACCAAGAATATTTTTTTAGTATATTGAATTAATTCGAAAAAAGTTATCATCATTTCTCCAATAAGTCTTCCCTTAACAAATCCTCTTTATCGCTATTTATCAATTCGTCTAAAAAATTTTTAATTCTGTTTGCAATACAGTCTTTCCATATCTTATGAATTAGTACATGAAACGTAACTCGACATTTATGTTTTAATAATTGTTTTGGTTTATCACTCTTTGGAATATGTTTTAATACCTTGGCTTTGTGTGTCCCTGAAATAAAGGCATGGTTCAGAGTTTCCAAACAAAACACCTATTTGTTCAAACAAATGTTATAAAAACAGCAGGGAAAACCTGAAAATCCTAGACTTTAATTTTGGTCCTATTCTTTAAAACTATTGATGTTTCTTCGATTTTGATTTTACCTGCCTTCTGATTCAATGTAGCAATGTTGATTCAATGTTGGTGAGGACTGTAATCCATTTAAATTGTCGGAAACGGTCACAGAAAATTAATACTTATCATTCATGTCTTATTTTGTATAATCTTTTGTATAATAATAATATAAATAAAAGCTTTTAAATACCACATTGCTATAAGTTTTAATGTTTTAAGATCATTTTTATAGTCCATTAAACTTAAAAAAGTAGCGGCTAGATATAGGATATGAGAATGGCAAGCCTGCTGCCCTGTCGTGTAAAGCTTGCTTGCCGTAAAAAGCAATTTTATGAAAATAAAGCAGTAATTTTAACAGCATGATTATCAGAGCCCAAATATGTTTAGTCATCGGGAGTGACATGCATTACATGCATTTTGGAATTTAATTCCAGGAACTTCCTAACTCTAACAAACATAAGACATCCCGAGTTTTCACGCCGCTTTTATCTTGAATATTTACAATGCTATTCATTTAAACATAGCAAAAGGTTTACTTGAATTTACATGAATAGAGGCTTCTTTTAAGTTACAAAAAAGTCCTAGGTTTCCTATAATTTAAAGATTTAAGCATATAATGCTGAAGGGATTCAGGCATAAACTTTATAAATCCCATATCCAACATTTGATTCGCAGCTGATATCATTAGGAAACGAATGCATAAACAGGTTTAGTTATTACTAAGAAACAATGATCTTCCCTGAAAACACATTAAAAAGACAATAGGGTTACGTCAAAGTACACTTTAAATATAAAATTATGACACTTAGCAAAAGAAATAATGAAATAATAAAATATGTTAACATTTTCCGTTTGTTACTCATCAGAAATTTGAGAAATACAACTGTTACACGTATACATGTTTATATCAAATCACATTGTTCTTGAAATATCGTTTGTAAATGTTACATAGTCATCTGAAATAGGAAACGTTTACACATTTCAGCTGATAGACTCCGGGATGTACAGCTTCTGATCAGGCAAACCGATACCGATTACTCGTTGTACGGGTATCAAAGCGAAGGTGGAAGACCAACATACACTTTTGAGATACCTGAAGTAGTTGGAAGCTGGGTTCGGATAACAAGAAATTCTTCCGTAACCGAACATCTTACGCTTTGCGAAGTTCAGATACTTGGAAGGTCGCTTGGTACATGTAAGCGTTTGAAATATTTTACAAAATTTAACCGCCCATTTGCGGCAGCATACCTAAATGTTAGCCCCTGCAGGCTCAAATGCCATTTTTTCTAAGTAGATTCCAGTGTTGACTGTTTTTAATCATACTTAATTTCTTGTATTTACCGATCAGACTCAATTGCTTATCACCGTTAATATATTTTCACTCTTATCTTTTGTTAGATAACAGTCAATGAAATTCAGAATCAATACACATTAACTTTTTATCACCTATATTTAAAAAGAAGAGATTTATCAGAATGATGACAGCGATGGTATTTTCCAATGCAAAGACTCTGTCTAATACGCTGACGGACTTAAATAAATAATTTTCAATTAACTTAAGACGTTTGAATATTTATCCGAATAAAGAAACTTGAACACTAGTCTTCGAATGACTTAAGACAAGGTTGAAATGTTTACCCGGTTACAAAAACTTTAACGTGTATCGTCGGAAAGTTTAAGACTATGGTAGAATATTTACCCTAATCTAAAAATTGAGCGCTGATCTGCGAATATATTGGTTAGAAAAGTTACCCAAATACAGGAGCTTGAACGCTGATTCTTTAATAACTTAAGACAAAACCTTGCAGTGTATTAGGAAATCGGTGTGATGATTTCGGGAGTTGTTTTCAAATGCAGCTGAAATGTACAGCAGAGAAACAATTGAGGTTATTGCTAGCTATTTCTCGTACAAGTAAACCCGTGCATGCTAGAAAAATCACGAAGAAAAGAACCCTTTTTTTCAAATACAAAAAGAAAAGTATTTCTATATAATATCTTTTTGAACATTATTTTGAAAAAAGTAATTAAAGTCGTCTTTATCCTTCAAAAAACACATATTGAGTCAAGGTAAATAATCATGATAAAACACAGTAGATGATTTACAAATTTAGCTGGCTTCTTTTTTAAATTTCGACATTGTTAATTTCTCTAGATTAGTGTCTTTCTTATAATTATGATAACCACATTGAAGTTAAAATATCATTAAAATAATTAGAATATTCAAAGTAAATATGAAATGAATGCATTCGAGATTATAAATTGTCTTTTAGACATACATGTACTTATTTGCAGTCAGAAAATGGTGTCTTGTAAGTGTAAATGTTTGAAACTGAACTGTACTTCAAATGTTGAACAGAGAAGAGCGAAATAGTGATAACAATTATATAAAACAAATGCACTTTTTTTCTTCCAGACATTTTCTCCGAAAAAGTAATTTTACACATGTAACATAACTTCATTTATTTTGTACCAAGATATGATTACAGGGCAAAGTATTAATAAAATTAATGATGATCTGTGTTTAATTAAACCAGTCTAAGATCGACCATGTGACTTTTTAATCAATAGGAATTAAGTAGCACAGTAAACTTGATATTCCCATGACAAACAGTTTCTAAACTGCTTCAGGTAAACCAATGATATACTACAAATAATGACTGCGCATTCTTTGTTAATTCAAATGTAATTTATTTCAGGACAGCAACGGATAGAACATCTCGTCAAACTAAAGCCTAACTACTTTCTAATATCAATCTAAAAATCATGAATATATCATTTACTTTTACTTTTATCCCCTCGTTTTATCACTTCATGTGCGACTTTTAGTGATTTATGCCTAATGAAGCTTCCTAATTGTAGTCCTAAAACCAGATCTTTTTAGGTTAATCTAGCGCTTTTTGAAAACAATTACTCGTCTTGTTTATTTATATCTAGAAAATATAATGTCTAACTAGTCTGTGTTTAAGTCATTAAGTCATACAGTACAATCGATGTATGTAGTTCATATAGATCATTATGGAACTTTTGTAATGAAAACTTCGTTTATTACAAAAGTTAAAATGTTATGATAGATTGGTCAACTAGTAAACAAATTAGAACAATATTTGAGCTTTAAACGTTCGACACTTCTTTTAGATTCTCAAATTGAAGATGGAGACTTGGGTAACTTGGAGAATGTTGCACTTGGAAAGAGGGCGTATCAGTCAGATACCAGATTTGTGGGAGGAGGTGCTGATAGAGCTGTAGATGGAAATATCGGGCAAATGTTTAATTCTGCAACATGCACTCACACAACAAGCGGTACAAACGCCTTCTGGGAGGTCGACTTAAATCAAGCGTACTTCATCGAACAGGTGAAAGTTTACAATCGACAAGACTGCTGTGGTGAGTAGTTGCAAACATTTACTATAGCATTTTGTTTTTGCATAATGTTGCCTCTTTCAAAAACGATCAAACAGTGCCGGTTCGCCTGTCCTTCTCGATTATGCAACTCAAGCTGATCTCAAAGGACTTATAATCTATAGTTATAATCTTTTAATTCTTATAATGTATGGTGTGAGAACTAAGAAATATTTTATGAAGTTATTTAAGTTATTTATTTATTTGAAAATGTTAGATATATCCCAGTACTGAATAAAATGACATTCAAAATGCACTTGTGTTAAGATCTGTTTGAAAGTTCTTAAAATCAATTGTATGAAAACCATATTTGGCCTCATACAAGGTTCATAGAACTTTTGCAGAACACATTTATAAAGCAAAAAAGTAAAACAAATCGACCGAGTGTAGCATTTTTGCAGCATCTGATGTAGTGCTTTGTTAAGACGTAGTCGGCATTCTTCCAAACACAGCCTTAGGAACATCTTCGTCTTCTAAAGATCCTGATGTGTGTCCATCTTTATTTTCCTGTTCTGTAAATAATCATTTTAAATTCAACTTTGTAACATTATTAAAGTTATTATCTTTTCGGGAGTAATTCAATAAATAAACTAACAGACATTTGCAAATTTCAGGAATTTCACAAATTAAAGAATCTTATGTTGTGCTGATTTTGCAATTATATTATTCAGACATATATAAATACTTTTTACCATCGATAGTTTCTTCTTCCACATCAGTTTCGTCTAGTGAGTTAATGGATGTCTTTTTTTATTTTCTCACCTTTACCAATAGATGACGTTCAAAAATTTTGCAACTTGTATGGTTGCTTCGGGTAGATGATAAAATTATCAATAAACCCTTACGTCATGTTCCGGAAATTTTTCTAGAATGTCTAATCAATTTTCCGTGAGATTGAGAGTTAGGTCATAGTTGCAAAGTACTTTCTTAGTTTCGTGGACTTCAGCCTTTCATTCTGCTCTGCAGAACACTGTGTATTCATTCATGACATCGATTCCTCTAATATGTGAATATGTAGTTTGAGATGAGAGTATGGGGTTGTTTCAAGGGTTGTTGATAAAAACAAAAATAATATCGAACAGGGAATGCCACGTACCAAAAACGCAGTCTCCCCTATAAAGACATCTTCGTCCTAAGCAGCAGTTCGATATTGTTTTTCAACTGTGTTGGAAATATCACTAGGGCTCTATTCGACCACGTGTTGGTATGATTTCAGTTCTGTAAAATGACTTACAAAGATTCTTTTCAAATTTTGTCAGGATTCCGTCCAACGCTCATTCTGTATTTGATAAAGAAAATATCCGAAATGGATGTACATTCCGTTAATATGTCATACACTATAGGTAGATATACATATAATTATGTTTACTGTAATCGGTAAATGAATCCCAAATAGGTAAATCAGCCATCTATTTACAGAGGGAATTATCTCCAGAGCAGTAAACACAATATTTCCGTCTAACAGACATTTTCTCATGAATATTCTGAAATGTTTTGTGAACTAACTAAATACATGTACGTCTTTTAAATCATAAAAATATACACATTTTCACATTTTATTTTGGGACAGTAAAAGAGACCGTGCCTACAACCTCTTCATGCGAGTCCGGGGTTATTTTAGAAATACAATTTTGATTGCATTGGGGATTTTTATGGCTGATCCATCCGATATATGTATGTAATCTCATTGGTCTTTGATAAATAAAGACTGTTTTAAAATAAAATATGAAAACTACGGATTGCATATTCTTATGGTGTGAAATACCTATCTAGTTATATGTTTAAAAACATTTACAGATATAAAAAATAACATTTCTGTTTTGTTTTTCTTCTCTAGAAATATTTCCAGCTATTACCATATAGCTGTTTTACCAATCTGTGATTAATAAGCCGATACCAGTAAAACATATATTTACATCAGCCTACCTTGTGAGACTTATCAACAAAAGGGGCTGATCCACACGCGTGTGATCTCGTCGTACTTAGATGACTGCAAAAAGAGAGTGTCGTCATTAAAGCACTTTAAAATTGAATTTATTAATAGTTATGAAAATATTCACAATTGGTCATTTTACTATTCAGAGAATTATCATTGGGTTTCACCGTCCCTTCACCGCGGTGACCTATAGCATGAGGTGAAGCGTTTCCTTTACATAAATTAGAATCATGAAGTTAATAAGTATTTGACATTATTAATTAATTTTTAAGCGGTAATCACTACTTACATTACATGCCTTGTCCATGGTGTCTTTTTCCCTGCGCTCCGAAGGAGCTTCATCCTTAAGGTAAGTCGCGGGTTTCCCCCAGAAATCGGGTCATTTTTTTCAAAGGCAACGCAGATTTAAGATATTATGCATGACAACCCCTTGACTAATTGACTTTTGAAGAAATAATACGGTGAAGTGATATTTCCATGGGAACTGAGTTAAAAGCGCCACCTAGCGGGGAGGTGTATTTTCATCAATTTTCGTGTTATTTTCGATATATCTCTATCTATGTAGATAACGAAACGATCTAACTTTCATAAATGCAATGTCGAATCATTTATCAATCTGAAAAAATAAAATATCTTATATTTTTGGCCAAAAAAAAATGAAAAAGTGTGGAACGAACCCTGTAGGGACGACAATTTTCACAGCAAAAACAAATGCAAAGTTGATGCATTTAGCGTTAATTGCAAAAAAACGGCCCGAGAGAATTTTTTTTTAAAAGCGCAATGGAATCTAAAACCAATTTAAAGCAATTTTATCAAATAAATAAGGTGGTTCGTTCCACACTTGTTCATTTTTTTGGCAAAAATTATTAGATATTCTTATTTTTGCAGGTGAATAAATGATTCGACATTGCATTTATGAAAGTTAGATCGTTTCGTTATCTACATAGACAGAGATATATCGAAAATAACACGAACATTGACGAAAATACACCTCCCCGCTAAGTGGCGCTTTTAACTCTGTTTCCATGGAAATATCTCTTCATCGTATTTTTTCTACAAAAGTATATTAAGCGCGGGATTGTTATGCAAAATATTTTAAATCTGCGTTGACTTTTAAAAAAATGACCCGATTCCTGGGGGAAACCCGCGACTTACCTTAATATGGCAAGTATGTCAATTGAGCAAATATTGTAATAAAAAATTAATTGTTATAGATGCGGAAAAAATGAATCGTACAGATCAGAAACATCACTAATCCTAAATATGCCATTCACTTCGTTATTGTAAATATGAATTTTCAAATATTGTCTGAAGCATGAGCAGCCTTTACTAGTAATTGATGTACTTGACGTAAAGTCAAGCGTGTGCGGCATTTTAAGTATGTGTCAATTATCATTAACTAATATTTTTAATAGTACATTGTAATGTTCAAATGACTTATCGTGGATATTCAGGACAAGACCATTTTGCAAGATTGACAACAATTTTGTCTTCCTCTGAAATACAACTACGCGTGTTATTAGCACAGGCATGTAGCTTTGACATATTGTTTCTGTAAAAGAAAATATCAATTAATGTGTAGCATCGATACCCACTGATGCAGTGTCAAATAAAAACTACTTATCGTCGGACGACTTTAAAATTTCTATAAAAATTTATTATATTGTCATTCTTAAATAGTTAGTATTGTCATTCTTAAATAGTTAAACAGTTTAAAGATAAACCAATATATTTAAATATGCATAAACCATGAAAATCACGAATATGTGAAAAAAACTTATCATGGGTCTAAACTTGCTGATTTTCTGACATTTCTGAAGCGATATGCAAAACTGTTTAAAACAGTCTTGGGCAATTCTTTCAGTTTCCTATTCATGTTCTTTAATGCTTATATGAAGCCATTTTTACAATCATTAGAGCATAAGATTTCTAGATGTTTTGAGCAATACGCTGTATTTTTGTCATATTAAACCATGGCGCGTTTTGTCTTTGTTTCACTTCACGGTAATCTAACGTCATATCCATTATATTTTGAAGAAGGACAATACAGCTATAATGATGTAATTCAGTATCTTTGAGAAAAATTAATGACAACTTTAGAAATACAATATATATTTTTTTTGATATGATAACATAGACGATGGATTGACAATACTCCTCTGATGGCTTTCTCCATGTAAGAATTGGTACCCCATAATCATATCTGACCGCCTCTCATATGCCTATGTCCCGAGAGACAAATAAGCATATATGAGGAGCCATGTCAACCTCAACAATTTTCATGACGCAAGTATGCTTTGGATGACCCTTTCTGCGTCGTTAATCATCATGCCTTCGATAAAGATGTCAATGGTGGCATCAATGTTAAAGTAGAAATTATGAACACTGTTGCATCATTTAAAGATGACCGAAACAGAACGTGGACTATGTTTCATTTGCGGTATAAATAGGTTTGGCATTTATTGCAACCATGGATTGCGAAGAAAAGTTAGAAAGGTCCATGCGCAGACAAGACGATGAGCATTATGGTGAAAGAACAAACTATTACACAAAAGCGTATGTGTTGATTTCTGGTACATCTATTAGCAGAGATATCGGGCATAATAGCATATGAATCTCAGTATGTATCAAGGAGTCGAACAAATATATAATACACGCCTCAGTCTACATGTCACATTTATTCACTTCATCAGTAGCCCTAACTATAAAAATATACGTAGGATCATTCAGTTTTGTACGGCAATTTTTGATACACATATTCAAGCCAGATGATTAAATTGTACAACGACGTATCGTTAAATCGTCAAAATATTTAAGCAATTATTCCAAACCATTATTTCAAGACACATTTGCAGTGTCTTGGAAGATGATGACAAGAGCGTGAAATGCCATTCTTTTGGACAGAGTAACATGATGTTGTTTTGAGCAAGTATAAGAACCATACGAGTAGAAGAGTGATATCTATGGTACTATGTATGTCACTTCAAAATCCGGAGACCTTAACAACTTCTGCATTATTGCGGGTCTGGTTTGTTACCGCCACTAGATCAAATATAATATCAGGTACAGCTGCAAAGATAAACTTTTGCACAATATGCCATTATTTTGAAATAGCATTCATTCAAGCTTCGTTTTATTGCTCTTTAAGCTAGTATTTTTTATTTCAAGTGAATCGTGTCAAATCTGAATGAATACATTTTACCACATTCGCCACGATCATATAATTGAAGAGGAAAATTGTTACGGGTTTGATTTGTTTCTAAAATTGTCTAATTTTTTTATTAACAAAGTGCTTGGCAACTGAATTTGACAATTTTGTATCATTCATTTTAAAGTAATAAATAAGTTATTTAGTACAAAGAACAAGAAGATTAAATTATGTTTGATTGGAGTTTATGAATCCAAAGGATATTTTACGTGTCAATTCTACTTGCTGCTTTAAAAAGAGATTTTTAATAAAAATCGTGACCGGACCAAAACAGATACTACTAATTTAGAAAAAAAATGTACAGTATGAATTATCTTAATATTTCAAATAAAAATTCATTAGCTCCTAAGATTCTGTAAATAAAATAAAAGTTCATTAGTTCCTAAGATTCTGTATATCAAATAAAATCCATTAGTTCCTAAGATTCTGTGAATTAGAGTATCTTGAAACCATTGTATTAGTATCTTAAGTAATTTCAAAAGAAAGTGAAAAAAAATTCCATTCGTCTTCTTTGATTTTAAGCTGAAGATTCTGTTGCGTTCTGTTTTAGATTACAACAAGGTTCATGGATATTAGAGTTTAACATGTTATGCATTGGTTGCGTACCTTTCGGATATTTTAAGGTACAAATGAAATTTGATGGAAGAAATGAATTATTTGCTTGTCAAATACATTATTTATCTTAAAAGGTTGTTCATCACAGACAGTGAAAGTCGATTAAAATGCACAAACTTTGCAAAACCTACTGCATGATTAAACTTGTAAACGTTGTAAAAGTAACCATCTGATTTCATTCAATCTCGTAAAGAACAGGCACAAGACTCGAGAGTCGATTTTAATAAGAGACTTTTACCGCCATTTAAAATGTCTGAATTATAAAATAGAGGATATATTAGTACCATTATTTGTATCATCAATATCTTGACAACTATTTAGTTGTATGTACGCGAGTATCTTTCAAAAATATGTCTTTGCCATTCAGAACAACATCTGCGTCTTGGCCCCGTAATCTGGGGCTGGATTTTAGCTAACCTAAATGACAACTTCATCAAAAGTGTTCCCTGTGTGAATTGGGCACAATGTAGATTAGTCTGTGTTCGGGAATCAATACATCCGGGCAAACCTTGTACAAATGTATCGACGTAAGACGTCGGTCTTCTCTATGAAAGCCATCGTCCGAAGGTTATACACTTAATATCTACCACTACAGGCATTGCATCTGCCGAGATAGAAAGCTAAAAGATTTAATATATGGTAAATACCGTGGCACATAAAACGTCTCGGACATAAACTGCTCCGACGGGTAAACCATAAATGTACTTTTGTAGGTTCCCATAACTGTGCGTGATACAAATACACATAACAGATTTTCTAATTGGTAACTGTATATTTTTATCATTTTTGATCCATTAAACAAAGTAGTAACAAGTGACAGGAAATTGTCACAAAACCAGGTTTTCATTTTCCAGTCTGCTGGCCGAGCGCAAATGTGTTTTTAAAGTCAGTAGATATACATAATGTGAAAAAGAAACAAAGGTCTTCTTCTATATATTACATGTGAAAAAGCAAGGGCCATAATTCAGGCAAAATTGATCCAAACACAAAACCCAGACAATATGCACGAGGGCACTTGATGACAACAGTTCTGTGAGTGTTTGGTTTAAATATCTTGAGAAATGTAGGAGAAAGTGGGCACGTGACAGTATTCTTCTATATATAACATATGTGGAAAAAAAGCAAAGGGCCATAATTCAGACAAAAATTATAGAAAAAAGAAAAAAAAACAGAAAAAAAACTTGCTCTGTGTGGGGTTTGAACCGCTGGTCTCATGAGAAATTTTGTCATCTTACTGTAACAGAATACTCCAAAGTATACAGGACTGGTAATCTATTCTAAAAATAGACAGTAATAACAGAGTATTCTCCCTTTTATAATAACAGAGTATTCTCCCTTTTATATATAACTTAAATAAGGAGACACAAAATTGCTAACGGACGGACGACCAGGGGCAGAACATTATATATTCAAAATTCTTTAGTTCACAATTATAGTTCTGTGAAAGTTTGGTTGAAATCCCTTGAGAAATGTAGGAGTTGCACACAGAAGAGTATTTCTCTATATATATTACTTATGTGGAAAAACAAAGGCCCATAATTCTGTCAAAAATGATCAAATCACAAAACCCCGACAATATGCGCCAGGGCACTTGGTGACAATAATTCTGTGAAAGTTTGGTTGAAATCCCTTGAGAAGTGTAGAAGGAGTTGCGCACAGAAGAATTACATATGTGAAAAAACAAAGGACTATAATTCTGTCAAAAATGACCAAATCACAAAACCCCGACAATATGCGCCAGGGCACTTCATGACAATACTTCTGTGAAAGTTTGGTTGAAATCCGTTGAGAAATGTAGGAGGAGTTGCGCACAGAAGAAATTGTTTACGCCCGCCCGCCGACATACCTCAATCTAATAACCAGGATTTTTCCTTCGGAAAACCTGGTTAAAAACCCAATGTATATATTTTATTCAGAAACTATAATGTAACATTCTGCTCAAAAAGTACTGGAATTGATACAACAAAAATGACCTAAAATTTCATTTTGAAGACACAATGTTCAAATTTAAAAATCACAGAACGAATTTATCACAGTAAATTACGAGTATGACTGTCTTATCACAGCCAGACATCGAATTTTCATTGACGTAATCAGACGTTATATGTGCGCTGAACAATCCATGCTGCCATCAGTCCCCTGTACCGATCTCGCCAGTTCTGTATTTCCGGTCCCAGGAGTATCTGGCACCTAATGATGTCAGAGAGGTGTTCCAGAGCGTTCAAATGGATGGCTAGGACAGCCTCCTAGCATTGTAAGCGTCCATTAGCCGGACAGTTGCACAGGCAACAAGGCATGGGTCGTTGTCTTGTGCCAACTGCATACCCCGGTACCTAGCAATACGCTTAAGTAGAACTGGTGTCACAATCTCATTCTGATACATTAAGCATTTAGATTGTCGTTAACTTACATCAATCATGGTGCTTTCGTGTGCATGCAAAGCCCACCCCATACCATGACGGAACCTCCGCCATACTGGTTCCTCTCATAAATGCACGCCCCTGCGAAGCGTTCACCTCTACGGCGATAAGTTCAAGCCCTACCGTTGTTTCTATGGAGGTTGAATCTTGATTCATCTGTGAATAAAACGCTTGCCCTGTGAGCACGAGCGCCTTTCCCATCGTGATTTCGCTACCCGGTGCCTTAAAGTTAAAGGCAAATTCCGACATGGACGTAGTGCTCGGATACCAGCCGCTCGTCTGCTACGAGCTGTCTTGGGAATAATTGTACGATTGTGAATACCAATGGCTCCAGCTTCAATCATATCGACGGCACGGGAACGCCCTTCTTTACTCATGCCCGCCATTTGTGCATAAATTTTGTAAGTGCTTCTGGTCGATCTATCGGTCAGATACTGATTGAAGTAATCTTCCTCAGAATTTCCTGTTCCACGTGCGCCTCGTGACCGAAAAGTGGAATTCGAGCTATGCGTTCCGCTGGAGTGATTTTGCACGAATTCGTTAACATAAAAAAACGGCTTGTAATAAATCACGCCCTTATAATAATTTTGAAAACTCACGAGGATACACCAAGCACGTTAAAGTTTATTTACTGTGATTTATTACAACATGCTCTGACCATATTATGTTGCATACCAGGATATTATAAATAAAACTATATTAATGTCCTTGATCTTTCAATACCGTCCTCATTGATATGCAAAATGTCGCAAGGGCATTAACTATTGAAACAATTCAAAGTTCAGGTTCCATATGCTGTCATTGACTTTGACTTCTCAGACAAAGGAACCTGTCAGTCCCCTTTTCTTAGATCTAACTTAGAGAAATATCTATATTAGGCAAACATCTCTTCTATACTTAGCTAGGTTCTGCATCAAATATCGTTACTTTGTTTAACTTAGGGAAATCAATACAAAACCGGATACTGCTATTCCTTTTCCTAATAAGGATAACAGGAGAAGAAAATTGAGCATTTGATAGTTCGAATTCGTCCAACTATTACATCTTATCTATTTCTTCTTTCACTACTGGCTGTGAATGAAAATTTATAGGATAACCCTTAATCCTCAATGGATCTGAAGTTGACAACTGAATGCTATGTTCAAGTAGATCAGTATTTCCTGGAATATCCGTCAATATATCTGAGAATTTCTCTGACAAATTTTGTACCTCCTTCTTACTTTCTGCTGACAATTCAGGATTTATCTATACATTTTTATGCATTGTACTTTTCACTTTCCTTTATTACAGGTTACAACTCTATATCTCTCTCATCTCTACTTAAGTCATCACAATTCACCTCATTCTGGTCAAATCTGTCATACATACTCGATCAAGTCTTCCTCTACAATCGCTGCACTCACCTTATTTAACACACCTCTATACAGTACATTGATCTCACTGCTATCTCTTTCACAATACTGTGTCAGCACATTTGCATGAAACATTGTCATATTTCCTTCTATCTCAATATTGTACTCCAATCTTTTACATTCTCTGGAACTGCGTATAAAACCTTTCCAGTACAGTTACAACTTATTTCGCTTTGTAGGTAACTACACGAGTTTTTAACTTCCCTTTTTAAATCTTGTATTCCTTGCCTTGCCTTTCTATGGTAATTCTTCCTATTTCTTACACATCTCCTACCCAATCTCTGTTGTCCTAACTTTCATGTATCTTCTTACTTCTCTTGAAAATCCATAACATACTGGTAAGTCGTTTTCATCTCATCATTTTCCGTCTTTCCTGCCCTTAACTCTTTCAACGCAGTTATCGGTCCACGAATTGTTTGACCAAAAAGCAACTCAAAATGGGAAAACTGTGAACTTTCATGTGGTAATTCCCGAAAAGAAAACAAACAAAGCATTCAAATACTTCTCCAAATCTCTCGGTCTCTCACTACACATACGTATCAACATCTACCTCAGACTACAATTGAATTTCTCAACTTACTATTACACATCGGGTGATACGGGGTTGTAGAAAGCTGTCTTAGTGACAATAACCTACTTACTTCTACCATAAGATTCGATGTAAACTGTGATTCACAATCGGTGAACATTTCCTCCGGAATACCAAATCTACTTGTCTACTTGTCAAAATACATGTCTACCAAATCTCTGCTTCTCTTTCAATATTAGGCAATGCTATTGCCTCCGGGTATCTAGTACAATTGTAACATAATCAATCATTGTCAAAATATATTTTTTTCCGTTCAGTCATTGGTTCATTTGGTTTAATAAAATCAACAGCTACTCCCTTAAATGGAGTATCAATCAATTGCATCTTGCCTAACGGAACGTTACTTACTCTGCACTTAGCTATTGTACGTTGACATACATCACAGGATTGACAATACCTTCTTACATCTGACAACATGTCTGGCCAATAATATTCACCCAAAACTCCATCACTTGTCTTTCTGACATCCAAATGACCTGACAGTAAAGAATCATATGGCATTGCAACCTTCAAAAATTGCTTCTAAATTCGGAAGTACAATTGTAGATACAGAGCAGCATTACTTCAATGATACGACAATAGAACACTTTCTGACAAAGGAAAGTCAAGCAGTATGTCAGCCTTGTTTTACAGTAAATAGTACTCAGATCTGTCATTATTTTAAAGCATATATTTTCAATCAGCATCATTCAGAGTGATCAATAGGCTTTAATATCATTTTCATTCTTTCTGAATACATTTGTACTTTCTGTCTTCTTTGTAGTACGCTTTTATTATATGTAGTACAAATGTACATCTATCCATGAAGATAATTACATACAAATTGTAAATAATCTTAAATATTAAAGACGGGGAATATAACACATCTTTGATAACTCACGGTACTAGCCTACCTATACGATAATCCGAGGTATTAATGTGAATGTAAAAAATAAAAAGATATGTACACATTTCGCAAAGTTGAATGATTTCAAAAAGAATCGATATTGAAAATAATTATATTGAGGTAATAATGTATGCCATATAGTCGTATGGGGTGACATCATTATTGCAAAATAAAGTTTCATACATAAGTGCATGTACAACAGTACGCTTGATTGCTATTTCGTCTTTTAGATGCGGCAATTGACGCAAATTCCAGCTCTATGCTTTCAGATTTTTATTTTCATTCCGCGTGGACGCGTATTCGCGGAGTTTCGCCTTGGATGTACTGTATAATGCTGAAGGGATTCAGGGATACACCTTGATTAGTCCCTTTAACAACGTTTGATTCGCATCTGATATTATAAGGAAACGATTGAAACATACTTGGTTTAATTATTACGTAAACAATGACCTTCCCTGAAAACACATTAAAGTAAACTGGGTTTCGCCAAAGCAAACCCCAAACTGACGGCCTCAAATAGATGACACTTAGCACAAGATGTACTGAAATCATGAAATATGTTAACGTTAATATTTTTCCTATGTACAATAGTAACTCATCCGAAATAAGAGGATTTCAAGTTAAAGTATATATCCCATCACATTGTTCTATATAAAAAAATCAAATAATTGTGAATGTTACACAGTCATCAAATTAAGAAAACTTTTATGCATTTCAGCTGATAGACTGCGGGATGTACAGCTTCTGATCAGGGATGGCGGTACAAACTACTTGTTGTACGGGTATCAAAAGGAAAGTGGAAGATCAATATACAATTTTGAGCTGACACCTGCAGTATTTGGAAACTGGGTTCGCATAACTAGAAATTCTTCCGTAACCGAATATCTTTCGCTTTGCGAAGTTCAGATTTTTGGAAGGTTTCGTCTTCATGAAACATGTAAGTATTTGACATATTTCACAAAATTTAACCGCCCTTTTGCGGCAACAAACTTAAAAGTTAGTCTCTACAGATCAGGCTCTAATGCTATTTCTTTCGAATTAGGTTTCAGTACTTGCTGTTTTTATCAGACTTAATTCCATGCGCTTACCGATCAGACTCAATTCACCGATCACAGATCTGATCACTATTACCTCTTTTTCGATAGCAGTCTGTTAAGTTAAGTATCAATATACATTATCTTTCTTTTACCAATATTCAAATAGTATGGGGTTCAACGTATATATACCAGAATGGTGACAGCAATGGTTTTTTCCAATGCGAGGACAGAAGCCAAATTCCTATTTTTACCAGATGTGACGGAGCATTTAACTGCATGGATTTTACGGACGAAATGTATTGTAGCAAAAACAGTGAGTTGCGTAGGTTTTGTGTTTCTTTAAACACTGCTCGAAAGTGAAAATAACAGGTATATCGTATAGTTGTTATTAGGTTTTTCAGTAATAATTAATTCGCTGAAGGCTCATGTGTGAAAACGTGAAAATTAAAATAAAGATTTAAGACTGTAGATGAATGATACTAAGAGGTTTATGAATTTATTTGTGTTAAATATCCCGTTCATAGTATGACATAGTCGGTCTATGTTTAAATACTATTTGTTGTAATAACAATGTGGTTATATCATCAATACCTCTTTGTGACTTTGACAGAAGTTTATAATACGAAAACGAAATATAAAATACTGATACAGTAATTATGTTTCTGATATGATAATTGGAAGATTAGATGAGACTTACCTTCGGAGAGGGGAAGTTGAATTTTTATATAGATAATATCGACTTCAAACTCCATTTGGGGATTAAACAGAGTTGACGTAGTCATTTCCAGCATCCTATTCAGTTTTTAGAGCTCAGATGACCAATGTTCACTATGTGATCAAATTGGTATTTTTAGTAAATGATAAGGAAAGAACAAATCCTTCCCAGGGCGGGACTTTTATAAAATAATTGGAAGGTTGTGTGATCCCCAAATGGAGTTTGCAGTCGATAAAATCTAGATCAAACTTCAAGTTTACTCTCCAAAGGTGAGTCTTGTTTAATCTTTCAATTTTATCAACTGCATAACTTCCTTTGGTTGGCCCCACAGAGATTTTAGAGTTGTTTTCCCCGAATAAAGAAACAAGAAATTACATTTTGACATGGATGGATTAAATTATTCTAATTAATATATACAACATGTAGCATGAAATCAGAAAAATAATATTTCTTGAACAGCTTGATGGAGGTCCACATATCTGCTTTCCATTTTCTTATTATAAAAATCAGCCAGCCTGTTACACAATGGTTGCTTAAGGCACCCCACGCAAGGCTGCTTCCGATGTTGAAGCTGCCTGTGTGCTATGTGACTTAAACTGTTCACTTACTCCTGCTACATGTACCAACATGACCCGTTTTACTCGACGCCCAACATTTTCTTGGGAGACCGGTTGCTGTGGTTTCTGTGTGTGCTGTTGAATAACTTCTTTCTCTTATTTTGTAAAGCGAAAGTACCCTGCAGATATTCAGCCAATGTATCAACAACACAAAGTTTGGTTGTTTTTGTTGGACCGATATCTTTCCAATGAGATATCATCTAAATGGTGACAGATTTAGTTTGTTTTAAGATATGATGTGTTCTTATAAACCAACCATTGTCATTCATTATAATATCTTCTACCTCAATCAAATGTAACGTCTGACACCTCTGTGCTGTTACAATAAGAAAGCGAATACAAAATGTTCATGATAATTTTAGCAGTGTGAGCTTCCTCTGCTGTTCATAATAACTTAAAGGAAAACATAAACTTATTGAAATTACCACTGAATTGAAAAAATACATCAACTGAAAACGCCTGTGGTTTTAATCTATGTGACACATATTTTTCGAGTTTTGCATTTAGCCGTGACGCAAATAGGTCTACTCACTTTACGGGAAAATAAGCTTTTATCCTTTGAAAAACAAATATTTGCAAGTGATCATTCCAAGTCATCATAAAATGTACGCGATAGTTTGTCCGCTTCAACATTACACTCTCCTGGAAGGTTGGCCGCACTCAAATGAATATGCATACTTATACTTCCTAACCAAATTTCCCTAACAAAGTGCAGATTCCTCCCCTAAAATGTGTTAATGTAAGAAACACTGGTTATGTTGTCCATGTAGAGCCGAATATGCACTTAAGAACTATCCTTACACAAAGACAAAAACTATTTAGCAAGCTTTTATCTCAAGGATATTAGTATGTCATGCTTATTCTGCCTCAGAGCACCTCCCACCTCTTCGTTCATTATTTGTCTTATCGTATGCGCCCTACAGGCATCTGAATAAATAGGTAACCCAGGTGGGCTTTGCACTACAGAACGGTAACTAGATGGAATGTTCACAATCCACCAATTTATATACTGTTTTATCATTGTAGTAATTTTCATGTGATAGTCAAAATTCCCACAGGTGGACCGCAGATTTCTATCTTTGATTTGTTCGAACTGCTTATTATTTATATCAATATATTGGATATAAATTCACCTTCCTCCGTACCAACCATCTCTTCTATTGATTGACAATTTAAAAAATCTAAAAAGTTCATGCCTTATGTTTTCTTTCTCTAAATCCCTAAATTTAATTTGAGCTGAAGCATACTGCTGGATTGGTGATTTTTGAGTTTTACCAAATACCCACAAATTGTCCGCAATACCAATCTGTCACTAGTTATTTTGGCCAATTGTTAAAACATTAAGCAGTCTTGCCGGCATGAAAGTTTTCTTTCGTGTTGATTAATGAAATGATGCCTCCTGCTATTGGTTAACTTTCTCTTAATTTTACTTTTTTACTGTTTTTATCATCCCTTTCTTTTGCCATGGTTGTTTTGGTAGTTGGTATCTTGGCTGATTGTACTCCCGACGACTTCCTTGAAATCGCCGGAACGAGGAATGTTCAAATATGAATGCATCTCAGCACATAAAAATGTATCCTTGATAGATTTCAATGAATATTTTATTTTGTCACCTCGAAGTATTCACCTCCAACAGATATGCAGAGTTTCGGTCTTCTAATCCAATTCTTGAAGGCATTTTCGTAGTATTTTCTAGGTAAACTATGAAGACAGTGGAATATTGCAGAACCGAGGTGTTTGCGCTGGACACATTTAAGACCAAAAAGCTTATTTTTTGAGCCTTTGGAACAAAAAGAAGTCACACGGGGCAAGGTCAGGCGAATACGGAGGCAGAGGGAGCACACCAACCTTTTCCTGCTTCAGAAAGTCTTGTACAAGAGACGTCTTGTAATTTCAAAACTGTTTAAGCAACATTTTCACGGATTGCACGCGTACCTTTTTCTGCCCATCTGTCAACAGATGGGGAATCCATATAGCACAGATCTTTCTCATTTTCAAATTATGTTTCAGAATTGCATGAGCTGCTCCTAATGAGATGCAAACCATACTAGCATTTTGCCTAGCGGTGTATCTTGCATCAGTAGCAACTATTTCTTTCACTATAGCAACCATCTTGGCAGACGATGCATGCCATGTGGTGCATCTTCTGTTGAAACTTACCCACATTTGAATTTCTTAAACCAACGAATAACTGTCTAAAACGACATTTCATTATGCCCATAAACAGACAAATCTCATAAAATTGTCTTTACACCCTATGCCAAGAATACAACAATTCTTAATATAGGACCGTATTTCAACGGCGTACGCTGACCTTCTTCCAACCATTTTTTTGTATTAGTATACCCGAGTAGGTAATGTATAACGAGCGATAGACACAGCTAAAGTGAACGGATTTCAATGGGTGTGGTATCAATGTAAAGCTACATTGTGTAACATGTTTATCTACCCAATCATCTTGATTTCCTCCTGATTTTCGCATTATTGAGCGAGATAACGTTCTAGATGTATTCATATTTGAACAATCCTCGTATCCCCCGCCTTGCCTGTATTGAGGAGGGTCTAGGGGTCTGCGCTTTCCCTTTCACTGACCCTCCCGTTTTGCTAAAAAGACTGCCGTTCCTTTGCAATGGTGGTCAAAACCAGCGTCTTGTTTTCCACGATGGCTTTTTAGTCATCTTTTTAACTGTCCCCAAACAGCTGTGTGGGAGAAGAAACTGTTTTGTGCCATAAAGACCTGTATTGAGGCATGATATCTTTTTTAATTTTCTCCTTTCCGGTTTTACGTTGTAGCAATTAAGTGGTGGCAAAACAGTTTAAATGTATCTTCTACCCGTTTTCGTATGTCATCTTCTTTGTTTTGTCTATTCTGGAAAGAATGTAGGAGCTTAACCACAGGAAAAATCCCCTGTGATAGCTTTTTTGATGATACAAGTTATTTATCTCCGTAGGCGGTTGATTCCATATAAGTGTGTCCACTTTAGATGTTTGCACAAGATGCACTGGAATCATGAAATCTGTTAACATTAGACTAACATTGTCTGGTCGTAAGAGTGCCTCTGATAACTGTTCATATATTTTGTCATTTCTTGGTCCTCTGAGAGCTTTCTCTACCTGTGTTGCTACTTGATCTATCATTTTTTCTCCTGTTTTCGTCTCGGCCTCAAAAAATTGAGATCTGTCCTCTAACGCATCATCTTCTATATTGTTCGACCCGGTGTTTTGTAATAATCCATCAATGCAATCGTACTACTCAACCTCCTTTTCGTCCCTACAATCACTTATTGTGTGATTTATGTTCGAAGTGCAGATGAGTACACATGTGTTGGCGGATACCTAATGTGAGGTTTGACATCGGAGGATGGAGAAAACGAAGGGGTGTTCTCAAAATGATACATTTATATTATGTAAGGCCAATTGTTTATGTAATTTATTACAAACATTTTCCTGTAAAGATACAAAACAGGAGATTCATGTGCACGTGTGACGTAACGTTAAATAAATGTTTCAACTTTCTGCAGCATAGTTTGTCAAATTGTCACAGTCAGTAGCACCATTAATCGAATACGTGATATCACTAATTACCTCTGAGACCACATGGTATCACCTATTGGTGATAGCATCTATTCAAAGCTGATATGTGAGATAATATATTCCAATATGTGATACATGTATTTATGAAGCATTGTTTTTCTATTTTATGCACTTTGTGATATAACCTATTTGCATTACCCATTCGAATAGGTGACATCGCCTATTCGAATGGGTGATATCACATATTCAAACAGGTGAAATCACCTTTTAAAAGGGAATGCGGAATTTTACCCATATATCTGGTGAAATCATCTATTCAAAATGTTGGTATCACCTTCTCGTAATCATGGTGATATTACGCATTGCCTGAAATAGGTGATATCACCCATTTGAATAAGTAATATAATCTTTTCAAAGGGAAAAGGTGCTATCACATATTAGAAAAAAACGTTTTAACAAAGGATCAGCTAGTACATTCAAACAATAAATCGTTTAAGGTGATATGACCCATTCGAATAGGACAATTAAATAATATGAAAGGTGATATCACCAATACAAATAGGCGATATCACCAATTCGAATGGGTTATATCGGCCATTCGATATCACCAATTCGAATGGGTTATATCGGCCATTCGAATAGGTGATGTCATAACAGTGCTTCTAATAGTAAAACAGTGTATGATATATCACATATTCGAAAGGGTGACATCACCTACTTGATATTACTTATCAAGTTCGTCAAAATCTAATTTCGACTTATCAAATGTCACCCATCTTAAATGTTGATACATCCTTTTGTAATAGGTATTGACGTGGTAAAAGTTGCAGGGCCTGCAGTGAATCCGGTACGCTAGCACCAACAAGCACGTGGTGGTAACGGTTGCAGGTCATGTATTGGTTCCTGTTCGATAGAAAAATCAAGCAAGTGCTAGGGCTGATTGTCAGGTTGACAGAGACCAGGATGCGGCCCAGATTTCTGAGTCATTAGATGAGGAGCAGGTTGAAATTGTAGGTGGCCATCGTCGAAGAAGAACGAGACCAATCGTATAAATTATAAAAGCAAACCATGACATATATACATATGTAGTCGCTTTCTGCGGAAAAACGCCAAAGCTCTTACGCGAACTAGGACTCAGCAGTGCATATTCCGCATCGCAATGAATAGTTTTGTTACTGTGACATTAAGACGAACTTAACGTCATACATCAATCAATTGTGCTGTTTATTTTTACAGTTACCAAACAAAAATATTTGATATAATAAACAGATACACTTTATTTTGTTTATTGGCTTTACATACTATAAAGTGATCATTTTGAGAACATCCCTTCGCTTTGTCCGTCCTCCGATGTCAAACCTCACAACAGATATCCGCCAACACATGTCTAGTACAGTTGTCGGAACGTAACAGTTCTCACATAGAGCGCACGATACACGCACGTTACGCGTACGTTAAATACACGGTACACGATTCAGAACGATATACGATGTGAACGATATACGAAGAGCACGCTACACGATAGACGGAGTACACGTTATACGATTAGTTTTGACTTTTTACAGTTTACTTAAATTTTGATTTCTTTTCACCAAATATGTTTGTTTTGATTCTCTTTAACAATTTGTTGTATTTGCAAAGTTTAATGAGACCAAAAGAATAAGACCATTTAAGAACGGGCTTCGCACCTGCATAAAAGCAAAAATACTTCGGAAAGTTACAAATGTCCATTGTTTACCTAGGTGCGAAATCCATTACAGTAAGTGTCAAACTTGAAATTAAATATTGATCCCGAGGTGCGAGAAAATGGGCGGAAAGTTAATTGCTGCCAACAACTATCTTTAAAGCACCAGTACACGAAAGACAAAGTCCATTTGTATTTTTGACAGTCAACATAATTATCTTTTCATTAAATCATTCATAGTTTTATGTGATTCGAGTCGCGATTATTTTTATAACGATTACAATGGATTATCCTAAACAGGATGCAATTTAAATAAGGCACTGTACAATTATTTTATTAATTTCTGCTCTGACTTTAACTGATTTTGTAAAACTATCGTTAATACGTCGATTCATGTTAGGTTTATTTACCCAATAAATATTCAATAGCTTACCTTCTAAAGTAGTTGATGTTCCCTTTTCTGTTATAATTCCTAAGGAATTTCCTTGTACCTTGTCAACTGCACTTAAATTAATACTGTGATAGCAACAGTTTATATTTCGAAGAAAATTTATGTCCTTTCCTATGAAAAAATATATTTAATTTCGGATTTCAGGTGTTTAGTGTCTTCTACCTGTCCCGGAAGTCATTATTGCCCGTATTTCACTGGCGAATACAAAATAATACAATGTGAAGTCAGCACTTTATTTCTTTTTGCGGAGATGTACACGCTTAGTAAAACAATTAACGACTGAAGAAAACGTGAATCGTGTATCGTAAATCGTTCACAGTAGACATTTGCGAGGTGAGTCGGAAAGCGATAGTGAATGGCAGATTGTGAACATTTTATGGGGAACATCTCAAAATTATACACATTTCAAATCAGTGATTAATTGTCATATAAAATATTATTTTTGCAAAGAGCATCATTTCGGAGACACATCATTGCAAATATATTTTATAATTGCGTACATATTATTTAACTGATAAGAGCGATTTCTTTTCGCCTGCAAACAAGGGATGCACATACTCTAACTGTCTGGGGAAGTATTTGTCAAGGGTGCGCCAAATCAGAGCTGATGCTCCTGCAACATTCCTTTCAAAAATGGCATGTTCGCCCTTATGTCTATACGGGCTATATACCTATTCAAACGGTAGCACTTCCTTCTTTCTTGACCAGGTTTTCGTCGCAACTGTGCCACAGTATAAGAAGTCATAACAGGATTTCGATTTGGACAGATCTTGTGGAAACAGTAAATCATTGGCAATTTGACGCATAAATCCAAACTGTTGGGCATTATTTTGATACCCAAGGAAGCCAATTTCTAGACACAGATATTCGGGGTTTGGACAGAAAAAATAATTGAAACTCATTTATACATAGAAGTCGATTTCTCTGCAAAATTACCATAGTGTATCAACTTATCGGTCTCATCTGAAAGGGAAAACTGTTATGTGCAAGAGTAAGTCAGGATACACATCGAATCCGGCCGCTTCGTATCAAAATTCTACAAAAACCTGCAAATGTGGTCTTACCACATCTCTAATTGACTAGTTTACATGAATTCTTCTACTTCAACTTAAGGCGTGGGGAACCAGCACGTGTTTATAATTTGCACTGTTAAAATACGGGGACGCATTTTAGGCGATTTGACTGTGTACAACACGTTCTGGCTCCCCGCGCCTTTAGTTGAAGTATAAAGTGAAAAGTGAAAGCGGTACCGATACAATCACGTGAGCGATACTTGTATATATATTTTATGATTGCGTACATAGAAGTTAAATGATTAGTCATAAAGTATAAAGCTAATTAGTATAAATGCGCTCTGGCATGTTGCATATCTTACAGGGTGAAACCGAGAATTTGAAAAAAGAGTTTTAATTATTTTTTTCTGTCAAAACCCCGAGTATCTGCGATTCTAGATACCGAATTCTGCCAGTGTTATCTATAATTTACTTTAATGAATCCATTTATGTCACGCCTATGTTTTGCACGCAAATATCGAGCGGATTGTTTTGACAGTCTAAAACGTTATACTGTAAACATTATCTATTATGTGGGCAAATAGAATTCACAATATGATCTCTTGTTTGCAGGCGAAAAGAAATCGGTTTAATCATTTAAATTTTATGTACGCAATTATAAAATACATTTGCAATGACGTGTCTCCGAAATGATGCTCTTTGCAAAAAGAATGTTTTATACGACAATTAATCACTAATTTGAAATGTGTATAATTTTGAGATGTTCCCCATAAAATGTTCACAATCTGTTATTTACTATCGCCTTCCGACTCACCTCGCAAATGTCTAGTATAAGGTGCACGTTGCACGATGAATGTTACGATATGATACACGATATACGATTGACAAAATACACGATGATCGCACGCACGTTATACGCACGATATACGCAATTTTTGATAAGTGTTACGTTCCGTCTACTGTAGGAGACACTCTCTGTCTTTCCACATTCTCAGAAGGGATTTCTTCTTGCTTCGTAAAAGTTTTCTTACCTGAAACTTTAAGTCGCTGACAGCCCCGCAGACTTTTTCCATTGGCTTCGTCCGATCTGAAAACTGTTGCAGACGTTTTGCAAAGTTTTGCGAGGGTTTTTCCCCGTTTCCAATGAACTCCTCTACTCGTCCTACTCCCACTTGAACCTTGTCGTGCGATCCCTTCTCCTGCGCATGCGCATCTGCATTTCCGCCCTTGGCCGAAACCATGACCCTGAAGAAAAATTAGTACTGTAAACTCCCTGAAAACCGGACCCTGTCCGGACAAGGGAAAAAGTCCGGTATTATGAGAGTTCCGGTTTTCAGGAAACTTATAAACAGATTAAAATTTGCTCAGAATCGGACTTCTTGACTGACTCTTTTAATTGATTCAAAGGACATAAACAATGCTTAAGTAAACAACTATACATTTTACTTTAGGACTTAAACCATACCCTATAAAACAAAATCTAACATCATGTTTTACTCAAACTTCTTATTTCTTCATTGGTCATTTTGATACACCCAATGGTATGCAGAATGAAGACATCAATTAATTAAGTAAATACAACCTTAGCAAATAAATCGGCGCTTATTGGATGCATAGTTACTAATAATGCTAATAATGTTTGTCCTAAAATATATCTCTACAACAAAAGATCGAAAGTTATGGCCGTATTTAATGAGTGGCGAAATTAAGCAATTATTCAAGCTACATTGATCGTAGTCGGCGAATTCTCCTATCACACCTACAAGTATTTTTCACACCTTAAAGATTACATGCGCAACCGATAAATGGTAAACAATTGAAAATGACACCTGTGTTGAGTTGACGATACCAACCATATGGCCGAATTGTGAATACACAGTAAAATTTTTGACACTTGAACATGACATGTAGCGTCCGGTTTTCAGGAATAAAATATCGTTCAAAATCGTTAAGAATCCTGCCCACGCACACGCTGAGACCTATGTCCCTGATCAAGAAGATCGTGTGTGGTATTATTCCTGGCATTACGAGACCTCTACCTGGTCGAAAACAACCAATCCCAGATCGGTGTTGTATCGATAATAGCCTCCATTGAACCAAATTATTTCCAGATAACAGCATGAAAAAACTCGTGATTAATAAGGATTGGATGGGGGAAAACAAATCATATTGAGTAAATTTTCCGCTAAAACATGTAACTTACCACACAGGTAAAATATTTCGTGTTGTTACGTTGTTTTTCTCTGATGTAAAAAGATTAAGAACGATTGTTATTTTTGCACTATAAAACAATATAAGTTGAAGTTGATCTCGCTCTGAATAGGATGCCTGAACTGACCACGTCATCTCTGTTGGGTCCACCAAAGAAAGTTATGCAGTCGGTAAAATTACAGAAAAATGACGGCAGTGTCAACTTGTATATTCATCATTCATTGACCCAAATGAAGGTTTGAAGCTGCAACATCACTACCGGACATAAAAAATGTATATAATCAGGGAACTACAGTAAAAAACTGTCTAAATAATTTGCTGTAAAGTTCATGGATTCGCGGTAATCTAGGCAAAATGTTTGATCACGGCAAAAATATTATCTTTACTGATACTACGTCAACTATTGTTAATTTTTAACTGTTTGTGGAGGTAGTAACATATGATTTAGAAACTTTGTGACGCATTGTCCATTCTTAAACTAATTTAACTTCCCGATGGTTTCTCTATAAACGTTTAACACAAGGGCAAATTATCTATATCTTTATTACCGTATCCTTGCACAAGCACTGTCTGAGAAGACAGCCACCTACCTTCATCAGTAATGATCTATAACCCTATAAATCTCGAGTCCTGTGACACAACTTGAGCCGTGAAAATACGAAATTATTGCTTCTATTTGATAACTGCTTAGTTGTGCCGCGACATGCCCTGATAATTCGAGATTAACATTTGCATGTGAATCTTGTAATAAAGTGTATAAGATATCTTTAATTTTGTGAAATTTGTCAATGAAAGGGCGCAAAGTTTCATAGTAAGTAAAATTCAACGCCCTTAAAAGTAACTGGTTATCGGGTTTATATTGCGTTTCGCTCTATCGGTAACAAAACGAAGTCATAGAGAGGTAATATTTTGACACGGTGCATTTGTACGGCAGTTGTAATAATTATGCTTAAAGGTGGATTGACTTTTCTAGAGAGAACATGATTGTAATTATCTGAACACACAACTTAAAAACGTAGCGTTTAGTAGTGGCAATTGCCCACTCATTTTCATACAGTGAAATTGCTATTTATGGAAACTGTTATGTTGCAGTCTAATAGCATCCTCAGTGCCAAGGAATAAATGTATTACGCATAATTTAGATAAGTTGACAAAGTATGTGGGGCTTTTTGTACTGCACTATCGAGTGTCAGGTAAACCACATGATTTACTTTCTTCGTCTAAGTATATTTAAGTATTGAATTTCATTCTCAATTCCCTTAAATAAGGATGCATATTCAACATGATTGGACTGCATATACTGATCTGCTATAGTGTCCATAAAAAGGGCAACATGCGTAAAATCAACATTTATCTTTATGATAATTGATCAAATGGTTTCATGTCAACAATAAAACTAGCAAGCCATCTAGGTCTTTATGTTGTACTTTCACTTGTCTTTTGAAATAAAACATTTCGTCCTGTCGAACAACAGACAAAACAACACATTTTGTTCTGCTAAAAGGCAGCATTAGGGTGAACAGCAGGGACAACTTCTCTCTGTAATTATTTAAAATTTACTCATCAATATAATTAAAGCCTGGAGCAATCCACTAATTGCTTCCGACAATCTTTAACTTTTACTTGTCTTGAACGATTGCAAGATACGGATACAACAGGTATTTTTCGTTTTTGCAGGGCGGATCTTACGTTGAGATGTCTGATTTGTATTCAGTAAAGTCTTAATTAAATGGAATTATTTTATCTTTCTCCGTTTCAGTTATTAGCCCGTTTTGTTGACAGCTTAGTCTTGGGATGTTTTCAGTCCCCAACTTGTTATCTCGTATGAGTCGTTATCAGAGGACAAATCTGAAGTAGATGTATTGCTGTGGGGTGGGATCACGTAAATAGCTGAACGCAATTGGCGCTAGGGGGTATCGTTTTGAATGTCCCAATTGCCAATGTGTTTGCTAGCCGAATTTGTTCCACGTGAACTTGTAGATCCGTGTTACTGAGTTTTTTGCCGATGTTTTTTTATAGAATTAAATAGTAAGGGTTCCATCTTGATTCCATCTTACTATTTCATACAAAGTATTTATAATAAACAGGATCACTGACTTTAAATTTAATGAGTTTAGTATTTATTTTGATTTGTATACTTGGCTTACCTACATGAGACCTTTTTAGATTTTAATGAATCAAACGAAATGAGTTATGTTGCTGTTCCAAAACAATTTTGTGAGTTTCTTTTCCCAAATATGTTCGCCTTGGTGAAAAAGATAGACTAAGTGTATATTGGTAAAAGAGTATCCCTATTAAAAAAGTAAGAACGGTGATTTTTTTAAGCTGCGATGACACTATAGCGAATTGCTGCAAGAGTCTGATTGAGATACATATCGGAGGTATTTACAATATCCTTTAACTTTTTTTTCAATATATCACCAAGAACACGAAGATATCTTTCAATATTTTAACTTTGTGCCTTGGTACAAGGAAATTGCTACATGGTGAATATTGCATGCTTCCAGAGTTTCTTCCAAACATCTGCCCGTATATTCTAGACATTATCACTTTGAAGCTCCAAGAAATAACCATAATCTAGGAAACATTTCAACAATCAGTATATTGGCTACTGTCTCCGTAGTTTTATCTGGAACGCTTCATGATACCCGTAATATAAGTCAATGAAACTGGAATGTACTTGTTTTCAACCATTGAAGTTGGGTAATTGCCAGATATATCAATACCAACTTTTGCAAAGGAATAAGTTGGGATGTCCATTTCTTGAAGAGGGGTTTGATTTTCTGTAGATATTTCATGTGACAATTTAAATGACTGAAAACATAAGTACATGTAAGGAGTTTTCATACATGTATGGCCAAAACTGTTTTTGTATAATGCTGTCATATGTTTGATCCACGCCTAGGTGACCATGATATTACTTTTTTACTTTTTTATCAAATTTGCAATAGTATATAAATGCGTAAAATTGGATCAG